>PISX010012154.1:0-61889 GCA_004024625.1 Mellivora capensis
CTGTTTTCGTGGTTTCTAAGCTGTTTGTTCCAGGCTTCCTCCTGATCCTTTCTCTCTATCTGTTTGTCCTCCAGATCACTAATTCTATCTTCTGTCTCAGTTACTCTAGCTTTTAGAGAATTTAGATTAGATTGGAACTCATTGAGAGCCTTGTGAACATCATCCCTGGTGGCTTTCAGTTCTGCCCTAAAATTGTGAATATCCTCCCTGGTGGCTCTCAGTTCTGCCCTAATCAATTCCATTTGGCTGTCCATGGTTTTCTCCAACCTCGCTATTGCCTGGATAATTGTTAGCCTGAATTCCCTTTCCGACGTAATGTCTATGTTGGTAGCCATTAGCTCTGTTGCAGAGGGCCCATCCTCTGAATTTTTCTTCTGTTGGGCATTCCTCCTCCTAGTCATTTTGGTGAGAGTTGGCTGGATGGTTGTAGCTGGATGTATTGACCTTGGTGCAGTGAAGGTGCACCCTGGAATGCTTCTGAGCAATCAAGATTCCCCACCCAAATGAAAGAAAAAAAGAAAGAGAGAAAGCAGAAAAAGAGAGACAGAGAGAGAGAGAGAGAGAGAGAGGAAAAAGAAAGAAGGATAAAAGAGAAGGCTCAGCCCAAATGGGCCCCAAGGTAAAGTTTGTGAAGTATACAAACAAATACAGACATACAAAAAAGACTGATAAAAGTATATGGCAAGAGAAGAAAAAAAATATGTACATATATATGTAGAAGGAAAACAGAGAAACAAACAGACAAACAAAAAAAAGAACCTCGTCAATAAGAACCCTAAGTATAAGATTTATAGACTACCAGGACAAACACAAGTATACAAAAATACTGGTAGGAGAAAAAGATGGGAGAGTGGTTGTACATGCTCAGTGTGGGCGAGGAAGGTTATTTTGCTTCTTCCTGGATGTATCTTGATATCTTTTTTAAGGGATACAATTTCCTAAGATATCAGAGGATTAAAAATTGGTTTACCTATAGGGGTAGCATTGATTGGGGAAAGGGGATTACCTTGAATTTTAACTCTATATGAATATTAGCAAATAAAAGTAAAGAAAAGAATGATCTAAACTAAAGTAAAATTAAAAATATATATATATAAAAAATAGAAAAGCAAAAGAAAAACCTGGGTATATGTATCAAAAAGTTCAGGTTAGAAGGTTATTATGGAATTTGATGTACTGGACGTCTCACTGTGATGGTAAATTGGCTAAAAAAAATCTATATAACAAAATTAAAAAGATTAAAAAAATTTTAAAAATGAACCAGAATAGTGGGAACGAATTAAGAATTAAACGTATCTATGAAATAGTACTGATTGTTGTCTTCTTGGCGGGTTGGCTTTCTGGGGGAGGGGCCTGCCACGTGGGTTTTCAGTCGGTGTTTCCTGCATTAAGTCCTCCCGCCCCCCTCCAGGGGGTGGGCTCTGAGGAAACCGGGCCTTTAGGCTTTTGTTCTCTGGAGGTTTTTATGTCTGTTCATTTGTTTTCTCTCCCCCCTTGGCAGCTCTGGATGATTCTTGGAGGTTTAGAGGAAAGCAAACTGCACCCAGACCTCCCTCCCAGAGAGAAGCCCCAGTCCGTTCCCCTCTGGGTGCTGCAGAGCAGGTTCCCAGCCGAGATCTCTGGGGACACCTGTGTGTCCTGCTTGTACTCAAAACCACAAGCGGCGGCTGTCTGGGCAGCTCCAGACCCCCAGAGAGGTTCCAAGCAGGGAAGGCACACAGAGATTTTCCCACTGGCCTGAGCTGATCAGACATTCTGGGTCCTAGAGCCCCCGCTGGTGCCCGCGCACCTCTCTCAGGGGAGGTGGTGGAGCACATCTCAGGCTCTGCTAGCGCGGCGCGGCACACGCGTGGGGACTGCAAAAGTCTGTTTCTTCTCCGGGAGGGTCCCAGCCCCGCCACACGCCCAGCGCCCTTAGGAGGTTCCTCACAGCTCAGCAACCAGGACCTGGTTTCTCCGCTGCACTCTCTCTGGCTCAGCGCCAGGGGTGTCTGCCCTCCGTGGGGGACTTAAGCCCCTGTCCCTAACCGTTCCAATTCCCACAATTTCACCCTGTGATCTTTTCTCTTTTTGAGTGCTTTTTATTGGTCTTCAAGTTAATGCTGGTCCCCAGTCTTAGGGGACTCTCGTATTGGGGTATTACTTCCCAATGCGTCTCCTCTGGTGGCTCCCTCCCCCTTTTGTTTATCTTCCGATACCAGTCTGGCGTTCCCACTCCGCTTTACCTGCCCACTGGCGTCTTCTGCCCCCGTAGAGATCCTGACATCCCACTGGCATCTTCTGCCCCCGTAGAGATCCTGACGAGTAGAATTTTGATCTCAGGCTGATTTCTTGAGTGATCGGAGTTCCTTGGTAGGTAATCAGCTCACTTTAGGGGACAGGTTGAACCAGAGCGTCCTTCTAGTTCCCCGCCATCTTGTCCTCTTAAATAACCCATATTTAATGAAAATTATAAAATTGCCTTGAAGTAATGCTGTGGGATTTAAAGAAATAGTATATAAAGCACAAAAACAGGACCAATACATAGACATCAAGTAAATATGAGATTCCTTAAATCAAAAATTTTCAAGAGTGAAAGGGGGAATGGGCTATATATTAAAATCTCAAAGCAGTGGTGACAAGAAGGAAAATATTCAATCTTACAGTTTTATATTTGGAAAACGAAAACACCTAATATTTTCGTGATACAAATCTCAGATGATTTAAAAATGTTCTGTGGATGGGATATGTAGAAGTTAATTTCATGGACTGGATTTGCAACAGAGGGCCATGGCTGATGGGAATAAAATGTAGAAGGCAGAAAGGTGCTAGGTGAAATGTCATATCAGAATCCGGTGTGTGTCTGAGAATAAAAGAGGATGGGAAGAGAAGAGAGTGATGATTTAGTACTTACTAAAAGGGGCTTGGTTGGGGCGCCTGGGTGGCTCAGGTGGTTAAGCTTCTGACTCTTGATCTCAGTGCAGGTCTTGATCTCCAGGTCAAGAGTTCAAGTCCCACATTGGGCATGTAGCCTACTTAAGAGAAAGAGAGGAGGGGAGCAAGGGTTAAGGGAAGTTGAGAACCACTACCATAAATCCTTAAGTATCAACAGTAGTCCCTGCCTCATCTGCAGTTTCAGTTACTCCCAAGACACCCTGGTCTGGAAATAGATGACCATCCTTCAGGAGCCTAACCCTGGTGCTTCACTATTCCTGCATCACTCGGTTCACTTCATGTCATTGCAAGCGCTTGTTATCATCTCCTGTCATCACAGGGAGGGTGAGTCAGTAAAATAAGAAATTTGGAGAGAGAAACTGCATCCACATAAGTTTATTATAGTATGTTGTTATAATGGTTTTATTTTATTATTAGTTACTGTTGCTCATCTCTTACTGTGCCCGGTTTGTAAGTTAAACTTTGTCATAGTGATGTATGTAGAAAAAAAAAACAGTAGATGTGGGTTTCTCATTTGAGGCATCCACTGTGGGCTTTGGAACCTGTTCTGCCAGATAAGGGAGAACTGCTGTAATCTATTTGAAGCATTTAGAAGAGTCCCTAGAATCTTAAACTTGAGTAAATGCTATTATTATTCTGATATGAACTATAATTCAAATTATCACAAGGCAAGACAAGTATCACATAGATCTACGTGCTATGGGTTTTTTAAAAATTAATTTCTTTTCAGCATAACAATTCATTGTTTATGCACCACACCCAGTGATCCATGCCATATGTGCCCTCCATAATACCTACCACCTGGCTCCCCCAACCTCCCAACCCCTGCCCCTTCAAAACCCTCAGATTGTTTTTCAGAGTCCATAGTCTCTCATGGTTCATTTCCCCTTCCAGTTTCCCTCAACTCCCTTCTCCTCTCCGTCTCCTTATGTCCTCCATGTTATTTGTTATGCTCCACAAATAAGTGAAACCGTATGATAATTAACTCTCTCTGCTTGACTTATTTCACTCAGCATAATCTCTTCCAGTCCCGTCCATGTTGATACAAAAGTTGGGTATTTATCCTTTCTGATGGAGGCATCATACTCCATAGTGTATATGGACCACATCTTCCTTTTTTTTTTTAATTTCTTTTCAGCATAACAGAATACATAATTTTTTCACCACATCTTCCTTATCCATTTGTCCATTGAAGGGCATATAGGTTCTTTCCACAGTTTGGTGACCGTGGCCATTGCTGCTATAAACATTGGGGTACAGATGGCCCTTCTTTTCACTACATCTATATCTTTGGGGGTAAATACCCAGTAGTGCAATTGCAGGGCCATAGGGAAGCTCGATTTTTAATTTCTTAAGGAATCTCCACACTGTTCTCCAAAGTGGCTGCACCAACTTGCATTCCCGCCAACAGTATAAGAGGGTTCCCCTTTCTCCACATCCTCTCCAACACACGTTGTTTCCTGTCTTGCTGATTTTGGCCATTCTAACTGGTGTATCTCAATGTGGTTTTAATTTGAATCTCCCTGATGGCTAGTGATGATGAACATTTTTTCATGTGTCTGATAGCCATTTGTATGTCTTCATTGGAGAAGTGTCTGTTCATGTCTTCTCCCCATTTTTGGACATGATTATTTGTTTTGTGTGGGTTGAGTTTGAGAAGTTCTTTATAGATCCTGAATATCAAACTTTTGTCTGTACTGTCATTAGCAAATATATTCTCCCATTCCGTGGGTTGCCTCTTTGTTTTATTGACTGCTTCCTTTGCTGTGCAGAAGCTTTTGATCTTGATGAAGTCCCAAAAGTTCATTTTCACTTTTGTTTCCTTTGCCTTTGGAGACATATCTTGAAAGAAGTTGCTGTGGCTGATATCAAAGAGGTTACTGCCTATGTTCTCCTCTAGGATTCTGATGGGTTCCTGTCTCAAGTTGAGGTCCTTTATCCATTTCGAGTTTATCTTTGTGTACGGTGTAAGAGAATGGTCGAGTTTCATTCTTCTACATACAGCTGTCCAATTTTCCCAGCACCATTTATTGAAGAGACTGTCTTTTTTCCCACTGTATATTTTTTCCTGCTTTGTCGAAGATTATTTGACCATAGAGTTGAGGGTCCATATCTGGGCTCTCTACTCTGTTCCACTGTCTATGTGTCTGTTTTGATGCCAGTACCATGCTGTCTTGGTGATCACAGCTTTGTAGTAAAGCTTGAAATCAGGTAACATAATGGCACCAGTTTTATTTTTGTTTTTCAACATTTCCTTAGTGATTCGGGGTCTCTTTTGATTCCATACAAATGTTAGGATTATTTGCTCCAGCTCTTTGAAAAATACCGGTGGAATTTTGATCAGAATGGCATTAAAAGTATAGATTGCTCTAGGTAGTATAGACATTTTAACAATGTTTATTCTTCTGATCCAAGAGCATGGAATGGTCTTCCATCTTTTTGTGTCTTCTTCAATTTCATTCATGAGTGTTCTGTAGTTCCTGGAGTACAGATCCTTTACCTCCTTGGTTAGGTTTATTCCCAGGTATCTTATGGTTCTTGGTGCTATAGTAAATGGAATCGATTCTCTAATTTCCCTTTCTGTATTTTCATTGTTAGTGTATAAGAAAGCCACTGATTTCTGTACATTGACTTTGTATCCTGCCACGTTACTGAATTGTTGTATGAGTTCTAGTAGTTTGGGGTTGGAGTCTTTGGGGTTTTCCATATAAAGTATCATGTCATCTGCGAAGAGAGAGAGTTTGACTTCTTCCTTGCCAATTTGGATACCTTTTATTTCTCTTTGTTGTCTGATTGCTGTTGGTAGTACTTCTAATACTATGTTGAACAAGAGTGGTGAGAGTGGGCATCCTTGTTGTGTTCCTGATCTCAACGGGAAGGCTGTGAGCTTTTTCCCATTGAAGATGATATTTGCTGTGGGTTTTTCATAGATAGATTTTATGAAGTTCAGGAATGTTCCCTCTATCCCTATACTTTGAAGCATTTTAATCAGGAACGGATGCTGGATTTTGTCAAATGCTTTTTCTGCATCAATTGAGAGGTTCTTCTCTCTTCTCTTATTGATATGTTCTTTTTCTTTTCAAATTTATTTATTTGTCAGAGAGAGAGGGAGAGAGAGCGAGCGAGCACAGGCAGACAGAGTGGCAGGCAGAGGCAGAGGGAGAAGCAGGCTCCCCGCCGAGCAAGGAGCCCGATGTGGGACTCAATCCCAGGACGCTGGGATCACAACCTGAGCCGAAGGCAGCCCCTTAACCAACTGAGCCACCCAGGCATCCCTCTTATTGATATGTTCTATCACATTGATTGATTTGCGAATGTTGAGCCATCCTTGAAACCCAGGTATGAATCCACCTGGTCATGGTGGAGAATCTTTTTAATGTGCTGTTGGATCCTATTTGCTAGGATCTTGTTGAGGATCTTAGTGTCCATATTCATCAGGGATATTGGTATGATAGTCTCCTTTTTGGTGAGGTCTTTGCCTGGTTTGGTGATCAGGGTAATGCTGGCTTCATAAAAAGAGTCTGGAAGTTTTCCTTCTGCTTCAATTTTTTGAAACAGCTTCAGGAGAATAGGTGTTATTTCTTCTTTGAAAGTTTGGTAGAATTCCCCAGGGAATCCGTCAGGATCTGGGCTCTTGTTTTTTGTGAGGTTGTTGATCACTGCTTCAATCTCGTTTCTAGATATCAGTCTATTCAGGTTGTCAATTTCTTCCTGGTTCAATTTTAGACGTTTATATTTTTCTAGGAATACATCCATTTCATCTAGGTTGCTTAACTTATTGGCATATTACTGTTGATAATAATTTCTAATGATTGTTTCTACTTCCTTGGTGTTAGTTGTGATCTCTCCCTTTTCAATCATAATTTTATTAATTTGAGCTTTCTCTCTTTTCTTTTGGATTAGTTTGGCCAATGGTTCATCGATCTTATTGATTCTTAAAAAAAACACAACATTTTCTAGTTTCTTTGATGTGTTCTACTGTATCTCTAGTTTCTATCTCATTGATCTCTGCTCTAATATTGATTATTTCCGTTCTTGTGTGTGGAGTTGGCTGAATTTTTTGTTGATTCTCCAGTTCTTTAAGGTGTAGAGACAGCTGGTGTATTCTGGATTTTTCAATTTTTTGAAGGAGGCTTGGATGGCTATGTATTTCCCCCTTAGGACCTCCTTTGCTGTATCCCATAGGTTTTGGACTGACATGTCTTCATTCTCATTGGTTCCATGAATTGTCCAAGTTCTTCTTTGATTTCTTGGTTGATCCAAGCATTCTTAAGCAAGGTGGTCTTTAGCTTCCAGGTGTTTGAGTTCCTTCCAAATTTTCCTTGTGATTGAGCTCCAGTTTCAAAGCATTGTGATCTGATAATATGCAGGGAATAATCTCAATCTTTTGGTATTGGTTGAGCCCTGATTTGTGACCCAGTATGTGGTCTATTCTGGAGAAGGTTCCATGTGCACTTGAGAAGAATGAGTTTTCTGTTGTTTTAGGGTGGAATGTTCTGTATATATCTATGAGGTCCATCTGGTCCAATGTGTCATTCAATGCTCTTGTTTCTTTATTGATTTTCTGCTTGGATGATCTATCTATTACTGAGAGAGGCCTGTTGAGATCTCCTAATATAAATGTATTCATACCGCTATGACTCTTTATCTTGATTAATAGTTTTCTTATGTAATTGTCTGCTCCCATATTGGGGGCATAAATATTTACAGTTGTTAGATCTTCTTGGTGGAATAGTCCCTTTAAGAATGATGTAGTGTCCTGTATCTCTGACTACAGTCTTTAGTTTAAAATCTAATTTATCTGATATGAGAATTGCTACCATGGCCTTCTTTTGAGGCCCATTGGCATGAAAGACGCTTCTCCATCCCTTCACTTTCAGTCTGGGTGTATCCTTAGGTTCAAAATGGGTCTCCTGTAGACAACATATGGATGGGTCCTGTCGTTTTATCCAATCTGCAACCCTGTGCCATTTTATGGGCGCATTTAGGCCATTCACATTGAGAGTGATTATCGATAGATACGTTTTTATTGACATCATGTTTCCTTTGAAGTCTTTCTCTCTGTAGGTTGTCTCCATATATTTCTGTTCAATGATATTCTTAGGATTTTTCCTCTTTTATAGGACCCCCCTTAATATTTCCTGCAGTGTCGGCTTGGTGGTCGCATACTCTTTTAAGCCTTCCTGGTCTTGGAAACTCTTTATCTCTCCATCCATTTTGAATGTCCGTCTTGCTGGATAAAGTATTCTTTGCTGCATATTCTTCTCATTAATTGCCCTGAATACATCTTGCCAGCCCTTTCTCGCTTGTCAGGTTTCCGTCAACAGTTCTGATGTTATTCTGATGGGCTTTCCTCTGTACATAGGAATTTTTTTGTCCTAGCTGCTTTCAAGACAGTCTCTCTACAATTATGATTCCTCATTCTCATATTAGGTGCCTTGAAGACTTTTGAGCTTCTATAATCTTTGGGGGGGGGGACCGTTCTTCCTCTAGTACATGAACGCTGGTTCCATTTGCGATATTGGGAAAATTTTCATGCAGAATTTGTTCCACTATATCTTCTAGACTTCTTTCTTTCTCCTCCCCTTCAGGGATTCCAATCATTCTGATGTTGGGATGTTTCATGGCGTCATTTATTTCCCTAATTCTGTTTTTGTGGCTTCTAAGCTGTTTGTTCCTGGCTTCTTCCTGATCCTTTCTCTCTATTTGTTTTCCTCCAGATCACTAATTCTATCTTCTGTCTTAGTTACCCTAACTTTTAGGGAATTTAAATTAGATTGGAACTCATTGAGAGCATTGTGAACATTATCCCTGGTAGCTTTCAGTTCTGCCCTAACATTGTGAACATCATCCCTGGTGGCTTTCAGTTCTGCCCTAATCAATTCCATTTGGTCATCCATGGCTTTCTTCAGCCTAGCTATTGCCTGGATAATTGTTAACCCTGAATTCCCTTTCCAATATGTTGTCTATGTTGATAGCCATTAGCTTTGTTGTAGAAGACCCATCCTCTGAATTTTTCTTCTGTTGGGCATTCCTCCTCCTAGTCATTTTGGTGAGAGATGGCTGAACGGATGTAGCTGGATGTATCGACTGTGGTGCAGTCAAGGTGCACCCTGGAACGCTTCTGAGCCATCCAGAGTCCCCACCCAAATGAAAGAAAAAAGAAAGAGAGAAAAAAGAAAAAAGAAAAAGAGAGAGTGATAGATACAGGAAAAAAAAAGAAAGATAAAATAAAAGAGAAGGCCCATCCCAAATGGGCCCCAAGTTAAGATTTATGTAGTATACAAACAAAAACAGACAAAAAAAAAAGACTGATAAAAGCAGACAGAAGGAAAAAAAATTATATATATAGATAAAATAGATATATATATATAAAGACAAAACAAAAAATGAACCTTGTTGAAAAGAACCCTAAGTATAAGATTTATATACTACTAGGACAAACACAATACACAGAAACACTAAGATAGAGGGGGATTAAAATTTGGTTTACCTATAGGGGTAGCATTGATTGGGGAAAGGGGATTATCTTGAAATTTAACTCTATATGAATTTTAAAAATGAAAATAAAAAAAAGAATAAGCTTAACTAAACTAAAATAAAAATTAAAAAATATAAAACCAAAAGAAAAACACAGGTATATGTATCAAAAAGTTCAGGTTAAAAAGTTATTATGGAATTTGATGTACTAGACATCTCACTATGATGGTAACTCGGTTAAAAAATTGTCTATAAAAAAAATGAACCAGAATAGCAGGAAAAATTTAAAAATAAATGTTGTATCTATGAAGTAGTGGTGGTTGTTCTCTTGTCTTTTTTTTTTTTTTTTTTTTTCTTTTTGGTTGGCTTTCTGGGGGAGGGGCCTGCCGGGTGGGTTTTCAGTCAATGATGTTCCCTGAGTTAAGTCCTCCTGCCCCCATCAAGGGGGTGGGCTCTGAGGAAACCGGTTTTTTAGGCTTTTGTTCTCTGGAGGGTTTTGTTGTTGTTGTTGTTGTTGTTGTCCATTTGTTTTCTCTTGCCTTGTTGGCTTTGGATGGTTTTTGGAGGTTTAGAGGAAAGCAAACTGTACCCAGACCTCCCTCTCAGAGAGAAGCCTCAGTCTGTCCCCCTCTGGGTGCTGCAGAGCACATAAGTTCCCCCTTGGCCGCTGGCAGAGCACCTTCTGAGTTGTGGTCCCTGGGGACACAGGAACTCCTGCTTGTACCCAAGACCATGACAGCGGCGGTTGTCTGGGCAGCTCCAGATCACCAGAGAGGTTCCAAGCAGCGATCGCACCCTGAGATTTTCCCACTGGCCTGGGCTTGGAGTGCTCAGACTCTCCAGGTCCAAGAGCATGGGGCTGGTGCCTGCCTGAGCCTCTCTCAGGGGAGGGTGTGGGGCGCGATTCCGACTCTGGTCATGAGGCCTGTGAGCATGGTTAGTGCTAAGGGCTGTGGTTCTGCTGGCTCTTGAGGCCCCCAGCCCCTCACGGGAGCCACCTCCCAGGTGCACCCAGGCGCCAGGGGTGGCTGTCCTGGGTCTGGGGACTTAAGCCCCTCTCCCCAACTTCCTCAATTCCCACAATTTCCCCCCACAATCCTTTGCTCTTTTTGAGTGCTTTCAACCAGACTCCAAGTTAATGCTGGTCCCCAGTCTCTATTTGTGATATTACTTTCCAAATGTGTCGCTTCTGGTGGCTCCCTCCCCCTTTTGTTAATCTTCCGATATCAGTCCAATGTTCCCACTCTGCTTTACCTGCCCACTGGCGTCTTCTGCCCCTGTAGAGATCCAGACGTGTATAATTCTAATCTCAGGCTGATTTCATGGGTGATCAGAGTTCTTTGGTAGGTAATCAGCTCACTTTAGGGAACAGGTTGAAAAGGCGCCTCCTTCTAGTTACCCACCATCTTGTCCTCCCCCCCGCCCCCCGCTGCCATGGATTTTACTTTAGCAACCATACATTTAGATTTAGAGAGATTAGATCCAACACTCTTGTCCTAAGAGAATGGCAATCACTAGAAGTGTTGTGGCATTTTTTAACATATGCTCTCATTTGTTGAGCTCCCTTGAAAGGGAGCCCACTGTGTGTATGTGTAGGTATGCACATGTGAAACTTCTCATGTTTTAATTCGACTACACTCATACTCTAGATTAGTTTACTCTCCTCAGGAGATTCTAATTGATAACAATGGAATGTTAATATAATTTGAGGAGAATTCACACCTGTGCCCGTTTTAAGTTCTCTTTCTCCCTCCCTCCTTTTGATTTCAGAATGTCACACAGAGACTGAGAGACTCAAGAAGAGTTAATGGACTTTGTGAAATTTGAAAAACATAAGAACATGACGAGGAAAAGGATTTCCTTGAGCTCTAGAGCATAAACGTCACTGAATATTTAATAACAAACCAGGCTCGATTTTAATCCCAGTCTATATTTCATAATTTTGTTGCATTAAAAATATATTACATATAATCACTTTGCATAAGAGTAAATTGCTTAGACAAATTTCTTATTCTGTGGAGATTATGTTTGATATTTTTATATCAGTTATAATTCTATTTGTGTTTTACTAATTATTAAAACAAATAGAAATTGTTAAAGAGTTTTATTTGAAATAAAACAAACACATAGAAAAGCATTTCCATTTTCATTGGTCCATCATATGCTCAATTCAGAATAAAAAGGATTTAGGATAGAATTAGCTTACCTAAGAATAATTTTTTAAATGTTTTTAAATTCCAATAGTTAACATAGTGTCATATTAGTTTCAGGTGTACGATATAGTGATTCAACACTTTCATACATCAGCCGGTGCTCATCACAATTGCCCTCCTTCATCCCCATCACTTATTTCACCCATCCCCCACCCAACTTCCCTCTGGAAACGTCAGTTTATTTTCTATAGTTAAGAGTCTGTTTCTTGGCTTGTCTCTCTCTTTTTCCTTTGTTCCTTTGTTTTGTTTCTTAAATTCCACACACAAGTGAAATCATATAGTAGTTGGCTTTCTCTGACTGACTTATTTTGCTTAGCATAATCTAGCTCCATCCCTGTTGTTGCAAATGGCAAGATTCCATTCTTTTTATGGCTGCTAATATTCCATTGTCTACATACAACACACCTTCTTTGTTTATTCATCAATCAGTGGACACATGGGCTTTTTCCATAAATGGTGATTGTAGATATTGCTGTTATAAACATTGGGGCGTGTGTATTCCTTTGAATTAGTATTGTTGTATTCTTTGGCTAACTCCCTAGTAGTGTGCTTGCTGGTAGTTTAGGTAGATTACCTAAGTCATTAGGTAGTCTTGTTTTTAACTTTTTGAGGAACCTCCATACTAATATTCCAAAGCAGTTTGCTTTACCACCAACAGTGCAAGAGAGTTCCCCTTTCACCCCATCCTCACCAATGCCTGTTGTTTCTTGTGTTGTTGATTTTAGTCATAAAAGAATTTTCTTAAAAATTTTTTAGTATTATGCCTATTAAGAAGACACAAAATGAAGACAGACTATTTTAAAGTACTTTTAGTTCTTATATTTATGTCTATGATCCATTTTTACTTAACTTTTGAGTATTCTATGAGGATGAGGTCTGACTTCATTCTTTTGCATGTGGCTCTCCAGTTGTCCAAGCAATAGTTGTTGAAAAGACTATGCCAGCACCTGATTTTGCCTCAACTGAGGTCTGACTCCCAGGGCTGGGAACCATTGTATAGACAGTCTCTGTATTCTCAGAGGCCACTTCCCTCCCATGGCCCAAGGGGATTCTGCTGCTCCAGGGAAATATTGGAAGAATTGAAAATAAGGGGAGGGGGCGGGTAAAATAGAAAAGGGACCACATTCAGGGTAACCCTCCCCATTTTTCTCTCCTCCTTCTGGGTTGGTGCAGAGGGCACTAGCCCAGAAGATAGATGACTATGGAACAAAATGAATGCCATGATGACCATCCACCACTAGGATACATTAATGGAGCAAACCCAAGCTCCAGTGACCCTACATCCTTTCAGAGATGGAGAAGTCACCTCTATATAGGAAGAGATCATTTTCAGCGCAGAGGGTAAAAGAGACTTCCTGGAAGAGGTCCTTGCTATAACTGGGTTCCTATTTCCTGTTTCACATGCCCACCCTAATTTGGCCCAATTTTTTGTTTGTTTTAATTTTATTTATTGGGGCACCTGGGTAGCTCAGTGGGTTAAGCATCTGGCTTTAGCTCAGGTCATCATCCTGGGATTAGGTCTCATGTCAGGCTCTCAGCTCAGTGGGGACCCTGCTTCTCCCTCTCCCTCTGCCTGTCACTCCCCTGGCTTATGCTCTCTTTCTCTCTCTCTGTCAGGTAAATAATTAAAAAATCTTTTAAAAATATTTAATTTTTTGAGGGAGAGAGTGTATGCATGAGTGGAGGGAGAGGGGCAGAGGGAGAGAGAGAGGAGTATCTCGGGTAGACTCTGTGGTTGAAGGCTCAATCTCACCACTCTGAGATCATGACCTGAGCCAAAACCAAGAGTCGGATGCTTAACTGGCTGAGCCACTCAGGTGCCCCTGGTCCAGTTTTTAATTGTGTTGTTTGTATTCTGACTTTGGACTTGTAAGAATTCTTTAAATATTGTGAAAACAAGTCCTTTATAGATTGCAAGTATTTCCCCCCTAATATGTGGTTTGCATTTTCACATTATTTTCAGTGTTCTTAGAAAAGCAAAAATTTTAGATTTAGTTGAAATTTATACTTTTTTCTTTTGTTTCATGTATTTTGTGTTCTAAGAAATATTTACATAGCCCAAGTTCATAAAGATTTTCTTTTATGTCTATTCAATCTTAGCTTTAATTTTTAGATCTATGATCTATTTCAGGATAATTATCAGGTATGAGGCGAGAGTGGAGAGAGAGCAAAATGAATTTGTGATTAAAAAACAAACAAAAAATCTTTTGTGGACACCTAGGTGGCTCGGTTGGTTAAGTATCTACCTTCAGCTCAGGACATGATCCCAGGTCCTGGTATCAAGTCTTGCATCGGGCTCCCTGCTCAGCAGGGAGTATGCTTCTCCCTCTGACCCTCACCCTGCTTGTGCTCTTGCACATGCTCGCTCTCTCGCTCTCAAATGAATAAACAAAAAATCTTAAGAAAAACTCTTGCTACAATAGACAATTAAAACGCCCTACAACATGTACTGCTGTAGGTAGGTGATGGAAACCCTGCTGGTGCTGCCTGAGGAGATGGAAGGGGACTCACTACACTGGGCCACCTGGTGGGGAAGGAGTGCTGTGGAATCCCTCTACCAGCGGTGCCCTTAGGTACAAGAATATTCATAGCAATCTTATTCATAATAGCTGGAACCTGTAATCAACCTGGATGTCCTTTGGATGAGTGTTAACCAATCTGTGGTATAGCCATGCAATGAAATACTGTTCAGTGATGCAAACTATTAGGACACACAACAACTTCAGTGAATCTTCACGGAACGTACTGAGTGAAAAAGTCAATCACAAAAGGTTGCATACTGTATGATTTCAATTATATAACTTTCTTAAATTACAAAATTTAAAGAATGGAGGACAGATTAGTGGTTGCCAGGTGTTAGGAGAAAGGGGGGGTCGGGAGATAGGAACTGCTTTAAGAGGGCAACAGTAGTGATCTTTGTGGTATTGGAACTCTTCACTATCTTAACTGGGATGATGGATACACAAACCTACATGGGTAATGAAATTGTATCAAATTTAACACACATACACACATACAAATAAAATAGGAAATCTGAATGAGATTAGTGGACCCTATCTATGTTATCCTATAGTTTTGCAAGCTTTTACATTGTTAGAAACTGAGCAAATGTTACAAGGGATCACTACCTTTTATATCTAATAACTGTATATGAGTCTATAATTATCTTAGTAAAAAAGTAAGAACATTAAGCCAAGGATTTTGACATGCTTTTATTTAACAAAAAATACACATGTCATGTAAAAATACATGCAAAGATAGTTAACATCACTCATTTTTAGGAAAAGCTAATTAAAAGGGATAAATGTATTAGGATTTAGAGCAACTGGAGCTCTCTCTCATTTATTGCTGGCTGCAATGCAAAATGGTACAGCTACTTTGGAAAACAGTTCAGTAGATTTTTTAAAATAAAAGTTAAACATAGACCTGTCATATGAGCCAGATATATTACTGCTAAGTATTTATCCAAAATGAATGAAAACATGTCTAGACAAAAAAACTGTACATAATTGTTCATAGTAAAGTAGCCTAAAATGGGAAAAAAGCCAATTAGCTATTTACTGATGAACTGATAAACAAAATGTGCCATATATATACATATATGATGGAATATTTTTCAGCAATATACAAAATGAATTATTGATGAATGCATTAACTTGGATTAAAAAATACTTTTGTTAAATGAAAAAAAAAAACAGATCACAAAGGACTACAACAATTCTATTTATAAGACATTTTAGAAAATACAGAACTATATTGACCTAAATCATATTATGGTTACCAAAATTATGGAAAGAGCCCAAATGTCCATTGACTCATGAATGGATTAAAATGGGGTATAGGGCGCCTGGGTGGCTCAGTGAGTTAAGCCGCTGCCTTCGGCTCAGGTCATGATCTCAGGGTCCTGGGATCGAGTCCCACATCGGGCTCTCTGCTCAGTGGGGAGCCTGCTTCCCTCTCTCTCTCTGCCTGCTCTCTGTCTACTGTGATCTCTCTCTGTCAAGTAAATAAATAAAATCTTAAAAAAAATAAAAAAATAAAATGGGGTATAAATATATAATAAAATATTACTCAGCCATCAAAAATAATGGAATCTTGCCATTTAAAATGATGTGGATAAACTAGAGGGTATTGTTATGCTAAGCAAAATAAGTTAGTCAAAGAAAGACAAACACCATATGATTTCACTCATACGTGGAATTTAAGAAATAAAACAAAAGAACATAGGGGAAGAGGGAAAAAAGAGGGAGGAAAACTATGAGACTATTAACTATAGAGAACAAACAGGGTTGCTGGAGGGGAGGTGCATGGGGGGATGGGCTACATAGGTGATGGGTGTTACGAAGGGCACTTGTGATCAGCACTGGGCGTTATATGTAAGTGATGAATCACTACACTATCTGTTAACTAGAATTTAAATAAAAACTTATGTAGTACAAATAAGTGAAACCATATGATAATTGACTTTCTCTGATTGACTTATTTCACTTAGTGTAATCTCCTCCAGTCCCAACCATGTTGTTGCAAAAGTTGGGTATTCATCCTTTCTGATGGCTGTGTAATATTCCACTGTGTATATGGATCACATCATCTTTATCCATTTTTCTGTTGAAGGGCCTCTCAGCTCTTTCCACAGTTGACTATTATGGACATTGTTGCTATGAATAGGGGTCCATATGACCATTCTTTTCACTGCATTTGTATCTTTGGGGCAAATGCCTGGTAGTGCAATTGCTGGGTCATAGGGTAGCTCTGTTTTTAATTTTTTGAGGAACCTCCATACTGTTTTCTAAAGTGGTTGCATCAACTTGCATTCCCACCAATGGTGTAAGAGGTACCGCTTCTCCACATCCTCTCCAATGCTTTTTGGTTTTTGCCTTGTTAATTTTTGCCATTCTAACTGGTATAAGGTGGTATCTTGATGTGGTTTTGATTTGAATTTCCCTGATGGCTAATGATGATGAACATTTTTTCATGTGTCTTTTAACCATTTGTATGTCTTTTATTGGAGAAGTGTCTGTTCATGTCTTCTGCACATTTTTTGACTTGATTATTTGTTTTTTGGGGGGGTGTTCAGTTTGAAAAGTTCTTTATAGATCTTGGGTATCACCCCATTGTCTGGAGTGTCATTTGCAAATATCTTCTCCCATTCCGTGGTTTGCCTCTTTGTTCTGTTTACTGTTTCCTTTGCTGTGCAGGAGCTTTTTATCTTGATGGAGTCCCAAAAGTTCATTTTCGCTTTTTTTCCCTTGCCTTTGGAAATGTGTCTTGAAAGAAGTTGCTGTGGCCAATGGTGAAGAGGTTATTGCTTATGTTCTCAAGGTTTTTGTTGGATTCCTGTCTCATATTGAGGTCTTTCATCCATTTTGAGTTTATCTTTGTGTATTGTGTAAGGGAATGGTTGAGTTTCATTCTTCTGTATATAGTGGTCCAATTTGCCCAGCACCATTTATTGAAGAGACTGTCTTTTTTTCCATTGGCTGTTTTTTCCTGCTTTGTTGAGGATTATTTGATGGTAGAGTTGAGGGTCCATATCTGGGCTCTCTATTCTGTTCCATTGGTCTATGTGTCTGCTTTTATGCCAGTACCATGCTGTCTTGGTGATCACAGTTTTGTAATATAGCTTGAAATCAGGCAATGTGATGCCCCCAGCTTTGTTTTTTTCAACATTTCCTTGGCAATTCAGGGTCTTTTCTGGTTCCATACAAATTTTAGGATTGTTTCTTCCAGCACTTTGAAAATTGCTGTTGGTATTTTGATCTGGACAGCACTGAAAGTATAGATTGCTCTGGGCAGCCTAGCCATTTTAATAATGTTTTTTCCTCTGATCCATGAGCATGGAATGTTTTTCCATCTTTCTCTGTCTTCTTCAATTTCTTTCATGAGTGTTTTGTTAGTTCCTAGAGTATAGATCCTTTACCTCTTTGGTTAGGTTTATTCCAAGGTATCTTATGGTTTTTGGTGCTATTGTAAATGGAATCGATTCTGTAATTTCTCTTTCTACAGTTACATTGTTACTGTACAAGAAAGCACTGATTTCTGTGCATTGATTTTGTATCCTGCCACATTACTAAATTGCTGTATGAGTTCTAGTAATTTTGGGATGGAATCTTTTGGGTTTTCCACATAAAATATCATGTCATCTGTGAAGAGAGAGTTTGACTTCTTCTTTGCTAATTTGAATACCTTTTATTTCTTTTTGTTGTCTGATTGCTGTTGCTAGGACTTCTAGTATTATGTTGAACAACAGTGGTGAGAGTGGGGATCCTTGCCATGTTCTTGATCTTAAGGGAAAGACTCAGCATTTCCCCATTGAGAATGATATTAGCTGTGGGTTTTTCATAGATGGATTTTATGAAATTGAGGAATGAATGTTTCCTCTATCCCTATATTCTGAAGAGTTTTAATCAGGAGGGTGTGCTGTAATTTGTCAAATGAGGGGGGTGGGAATCAGAGGGAGAGACAATCCATGAGAAACTATGGACTGAGAATCAAACTGAGGGTTTTAGAAGGGGGCGGTTAAGGGATAGGTGAGCCTGATGATGGGTATTGAGGAGAGCACATATTGCATGGAGCACTAGGTGCTATACACAAATGGTTAATCATGGAACACTACATCAAAAACTAATGATGTACTGTATGGTGACTAACATAGCATAATAATAAAAATATACATAAGCCATAAATTAAAAAATAAAAAACTTAAAAAATGTTAACTCATTCTAAGAAAAAAACCCCAATGTAATAATGCACCATTAGAATAAAATAATGGTATAATTAACATTATCATATTGTCAAAGACTGAGAAGGCAGTAGAGAAAAGACAAAATCTTGGTGAGATGAACTTCTACAAATGAGTTGCTGCTTGATAGGATTAACTATGTATGCCTGAGTGTATACATATATAAAAGAATGCTGAATAGCTACCCATCTGACAGATGTAAAAATGAATATGGAGCACCTGGGTGGCTCAGTGGGTTAAGCCTCTGCCTTCAGCTCAGGTCATGATCTCAGGGTCCTGGGATCAAGCCCTGCATCGGGCTCTCTGCTCAGCGGGGAGACTGCTTCCCCCCTCTCTCTGCCTGCCTCTCTGTCTACTTGTGATCTTTCTCTCTGTCAAATAAATAAATAAAATCTTAAAAAGAATGAATATGATTTTAAGTTGAAAGATAAAATACCAGGCAAAGGAGATGAACACTAAACAGAAAAATAAAAATAAAAAAGATTAGTGGTTATCAGAGGCTAGGATTTACTAAAAGGAGATATGGGGACTTTGGGGCCATTGGAGATGTTCTATATCTTGATTATGGTGGTGGTTACATAACCATATGTGCATTTGTCAAAAAGTATTGGGCTGCACACCTAAAATGAGTGAAGTATATTTTATGTAAATTATACCTCCACAACAAAAAAATATTCCTACACAAACAACAAACATTTAAACAAATGTTTAAAAATCTTCAGGAAATCCATGAACAGATTTTCCTATAATTAAAATGGGGACTTCTGACCTATGTATTATTGTCTCAGTTTGCTTTAAATCTCATAATTGGAAAGAATCTTAGACATAGATACTGGGTCGCCCTCTTATTTTCAACAGGATGAAATTGAGTTTTAGAGGAAAAAGTCTTTCCCAATCTTCACAGTCAATAAGAAGCTTGGACTAGAAGCTACTCTCCTGAATTTCTTTCTTTCTTTTTTTAATTTTATTTTTTCAGTGTTCCAAGATTCATTGTTTATGCCCCACATCCAGTGCTCCATGCAATACATTATTCAGTAATCTCCTCTGAGGATACTGACCATGCCTTATCATGCTTTTTTCTTGAATTCTCAGCTGCCCTTTCTACTCACAGCTCCCCCTCTTGAGCCTTTTGTATATGGCACTCAGTGCTGTGTATATTGTTGATTTAATTTCAGAGCCTGAGAGAGGGTAGGAGAAGGAACACTACAAAAATGATAGAGCATCATCATTCATTATGAATCTAGTACCTGAATTTTACTGCTTATAGATGAAAAAAAAGAAGAGTATCTTACCAATTCAATTTTTAAAATTTTAATTTAATACAATAATTAATTTCAGATGTTTTAGATGTTATGTATTTTAATTCTGCAATTTGCATTTAATAGTCTTTTGTAAGATCAATTTTTGGCTAACGTTTTAATCTTTTTGTCATCCTCCCACACCTTAGTCCTATTAATCATAGTCTCCATTACCTAACTCCAGCAGTTGAATGACTTGTTGGTCTGTCTTTGCTATCTGTTTTAGTTTTCTATTTTGCTTTTTTCATCATGCAGTCTCTACTTTTCTGGTCTTACTAATTTTTAAAAAAGTTTGATTATTAAAAAAAAGACTTTGGGGGCACCTGGGTGGCTCAGCTTGTTGGGTGTCTGCCTTTGGCTCAGGTCATGATCTCAGAGTCCTGGGACCAAGTCCCACATCTGGCTTCCTGCTCAGTGGGGAGTCTGCTTCTCCCTCTGCCCCTGCTCATGCTCTCTCTCTCAAATAAATAAATAAAATCTTAAAAAAAAAATAGACTTTGTTGTACCTTGGTGGCTCAGTTGGTTAAGCGTCTGCCTTTGGCTCAGATCATAATCTAAGGTCCTGAGATGGAGCCCTATATTGGGGCTCCCCGCTCAGCAGGGAGTCTGCTTCTCCCTCTCCCATTGCCCCTCCTCCCTGCTCGTGTTCCCTCTCATGTGTGCGCTCTCTCTCTCTCTCTCTCTCTCAAATAAATAAAATCTTTCTAAAAAATAGACTTCAGATGATATCCTTCATCCTTTTCTCTGTAGGTCGGGAGAGTGGTGGCCTGAATCAAATCATGGGCAGTTCTGTGTCAAGACTGAGGTGCAGCCCTATCAGGGGTGAGCTTTTCTTGGTTCTGCTTATCCCCCTTTTGACAAGGAGCCTAATATACTAACATATTCCTTACTCCTCCTCATGGATACAGAAATGTGCTCTTCAATTCCTGAGACTCCCAAACCTGCTCACCCCTTAAAAAGCTTTTCACTTGAGGGCACCTGGGTGGCTCAGTGGGTTAAACCTCTGCCTTCAGCTTGGGTTGTGATCTCAGGGTCCTGGGATCGAGCCCCAAATCCGGCTCTCTGCTTGGCAGGGAGCCTGCTTACCCCTCTCTCTCTGCCTGCCTCTCTGCCTACTTGTGATCTCTGTCTGTCAAATAAATAAATTAAATTAAAAAAAAAAAAGCTTTTCACTTGAGTTTAGCCACCTGCCCTATGTAGCCAAAGGATTCAGCAGAAGTCTCAAGGGGAAAGCTGGCAGTGGCTTTGAAGCCCTGTCAAGTTTCCTCCAAATACTCCGCCAGGTTTTTTGTGGCCACCACAGATTCATAGCCCAAGTTGTCAGACTCCTGTCCAAGAAAGAACCAACAAATGCCCCTAGGGGAAAGGGGAGAGGTGGAGAAGGTCAGGCCCCATGATGAGTCTCCTCCTTTCTGGAATTTCAATCCCTTCGGTTCTGGCTGTATCTGAACCTTTCAGCTACTTTCCAACATATTTTCTAAGATTTTTAGGTTGTTTCTTCCCCCAGTTTCTCTTGTCAGGAGCATGGACTCCCCCATTAGCTAGTCTACCATACCTAAAATGCAAATCTAACCCAATGAAGTAAATGTTAGTAGGTAAAATGTTTACAATTTAAATAAAGATTTTATTTATTTATTTGTCAGAGAGAGAGAGAGAGAGCACAGGCAGACAGAGTGGCAGGCAGAGGCAGAGGGAGAAGCAGGCTCCCCACTGAGCAAGGAGCCTGCTGTGGGACTCGATCCCAGGATGCTGGGATCACGACCTGAGCCGAAGGCAGCCGCTTAACCAACTGAGCCACCCAGGCGTCCGTGGAGTAAACTTCTTAAGTAAAATCAGCTCTTGAATTGGAAGAAAGGGAAAGAATTCCAAGAGGTTTAGTCCTCAGGGCCTTTGTATTAATTGGTCACATTGACTAAAATCTCCATTATGAAATTCAACACTTACCCTCTAGTGAGGAGCTGTTGATCCCATTTTCCTGGAATTCATTCATCAAAGATGGGCGGTCCCAGGAAGAAGGGTTTTTCACATTGATTGCCCAATGGAGGATTCTAGTTCACAGGGCCCTGTGTTTCCATTAAAAAGTACTGTGGGTGAATTCTTAGGGTTTCCTGAATCTCTTGTGTTGGGAGATCAATAGAGTAGAAACAGCTGTGGGACAGGATCTCAGAACTGAACGGAGCCAACTGTTTTAGTACCGTGTCGGGGAATGATGTGTCTTGAACAGACTGACCATCAGATGTTGGAATAAAACATATTTTTTTGTGATGTTACAGTTTTTTTAAATTAATTATTTATTTTTAAAAATTAACATATATTGTATTATTTGTTTCAGGGGTACACATCTGTAATTCATCAGTCTTACACAGTTCACAGCACTCACCATAGCACATACCCTACTCAGTGTCCATTACCCAGACACCCCATCCTTCCCACCCACCTCCCCTCCAGGAACCCTCAGTTTGTTTCCTGAGATTAAGAGTCTCTTATGATTTGTGTCCTCTCTGGTTTCATCTTGTTTCATTTTTTCCTCCCTCCCCCTATGATCTCTGTCTTGTTTTCAAATTCCTCATGTCAGTGAAATCATATGATAATTGCCTTCCTCTGATTGACTTATTACCTTATAGTTATATGCTTATACCAAGGTTTCAAACAAATCCTCTGCCCGCCAAACACACACACACACACACACACACACACACACACACACACACACACAATGGTAGCATTAGATAAACCCAGAGAAATGGGGGTGACAAATGCTGATTTTACTTAAAAGACTCTGAAGACTTTGAAATTATGATTCTGTTAAAAGATGGATTAAGATTTGATAGACAAAGTATGTTCAATATAGAAAATAAAAGTTAATTTTTTTTTGAGACCTGGATTTACAGCCTATGAAAATTACATTGCTCAGCTACTCGCTGGATAGTAGTTTAGATAGACTTAAGAATAGGGCCCTTTTAGGATGCAAGAAAAGCTACTCTGATGGGTAGCTTAAGCAAGGTTAGGAAAGAGAGAAGAACCAGTCTTCTGAATAAGGACAGGATATTCCAGGGAAAGAGATGGACATTCAATCCTATGAAAGTCTGTAAGTATAGTCCCATTTAGTGAGAAACTAGAGTCTCAAATAAATTAGGCAATTATCCCAAGGTCTCAGAGCTATTAACTGTTTGAACCAACTATCAATTCTGGGTATTTGTAAATTTAAAGATGTTGCCTTTCTATAACACCCTACTACTTCTCCAGCCATGAATGCAAGTGAGTAGATCTCACTAAGCTAGAGTTATGGAAAAGGACATTAGTAAATGTCTTGTTTTATAAGATCATTATTAGATGCTCTTTTTTTTAAGGTTTTATTTATTTATTTGACAGACAGAGATCACAAGTAGGCAAGAGAGGCAGGCAGAGAGAGAGAGGAGGAAGCAGGCTCTCCATGGAGCAGAGAGCCCGATGTGGGGCTCGATCCCAGGACCCTGGGATCATGACCTGAGCTGAAAGCAGAGGCTTTAACCCACTGAGCCACCCAGGCACCCTAGATGCTCTTTTTCTATAGAGCTTTCAAGTTTTGTAGGTGATACTCCTCTTTCCCAAACATAACTGAAAATCTCTCCAGTGAGGAGATATCCAGGTCTCCTAACACTCCATATTGGTATATAAAGCCTCTCCTCCCCATCCCTTGCTGGCCCAAGGGATGATCTCTTTCAAGCTGTAACACATGGTCTCTGTTAATCAGCATAACATAACTTTTCTTTTCCACAAACTGACCCTTGAGAAAATCCAATCAGTAAATTGTACTGGCCCCATACTCTATTTTGAACAAATTTCATTAGTACTGCTTCCACCAAAATCAGTTTGCTTTGGTAAGAAAACAGCCCTATCATTGAAAATGATTGTCTCTTCCTCTTGTGAAACCTATAAACTTGGTTAAGGCTCACTTTTTTTCAAGTTTTTCTTTTAATTCCAGTTAATTAGCATAAAGTACTATTTTAGTTTCACGTGTATGATACAGTGATTTAACAGTTCTCTGTGCTCATCATGACAAGTGCACTCCTTCATCCACATCACAAATTTCACCCATCCCCCACCCACTTCCCCTCTGGTAACCATCAGTTTGTTCTCCATAGTTAAGAGTCTGTTTCTTGGTCGTCTCTCTCTCCTCTTTTTCTTTTCTTCCTTTGATTATTTTATTTCTTAAATTCCATATACGAGTGAAATCATACAGTATTTGTCTTTCTCTGGCTGACTTACTTAGGATTGTACTCATTGGCTCTATCCAGGTCATTGTAAATGTCAAGATTTCATTGTTTCTTATGGCTGAACAATATTCCATTATAGATATATACCATACCTTCTTTATCCATTTATAAATCAGTTAATACTTGGGCTGCTTCTATATCTTGGCTACTATAAATAATGGCTATACACATAAGGGTGCATATATTCCTTTGAATTAATAACTTTGTATTCTTTGGGTATATACCCAGTAGTGCAATTTCTGGATAATATGGTAATTCTATTTTTAACTTTTTGAGGAACCACTGTACTGTCTTTCACAGTAGCTGCACCAGTTTGCATTCCCACCAACAGTGCAGGAGAGTTCTCCTTTCTCCACATCCTCTCCAATGCCTGTTGTTTCTTGTGTTGTTGATTTTAACCATTCTGACATGTGTGAGGTGATATCACATTGTCGTTTTGATTTGCATTTCCCTGATGATAAGCAATGATGAGCATCTTTTCACATGTCTGTTGGCCATCTAGAAGTCTGCTTTGGAGAAATATTTGTTCATTTCTCTGCCCATTTTTAAACTGGATTATTTGTTTTTTGGGTTGAGTTGTATAAGCTCATTATATTTTGGATTATTAACCCTTTATTGGATATGTCATTTACAAATATCTTCTCTCATTCCATAGATTGCCTTTAGTTTTGTTGATTGATTTCTTTGCTGTGCAGAAGCTTTTTATTTTAATGTAGTCTCAATAGTTTATTCTTCTTTCTCTTAACTCAGGGGACCTATCTAGAAAATAGTTGCTACAGCCAATGTCAGAGAAGTTACTACCTGTTATATTGTCTAGGATTTTTATAGTTAGCCATCTCACATCTATGTCTTTAATCCATTTTGAATTTATTTTTGTATATGGTATAAGAGTGGTCCAGTTTCATTCTTTTGCATGTTGCCATCCAGTTTTTCCAACACCATTTGTTGAAGACATGATCTTTTTCCCATTCTGTATTCATTCTTCCTTTGGGAAGATCAATTGACTGTATAATTGTTTATTTCTGGGTTTTCTGTTCTACTGACCTTTGCATCTATTTTTGTGCCAGTACCAAACGGTTTTATTACTACAGTTTGTAATATAACTTGAAGTCTAGAATTGTGATGTCTCCAGCTTTGGTTTTCTTTTTCAAGATTGTTTTGGCTATTTGGGGTCTTTTGTGGTTCCATACAAATTTTAGAATTGCTGGTCTAGTTCTGTGAAAAATGCTGTTCGTATTTAATAGGGATTGCATTAAATGTGTAAATTGCTTTAGGCAGTATAAATATCTTAACAGTGTTTGTTCTCCCAATCTATGAGCATGTAATATATTTCCACCTCTTTGTGTCATCTTCAGTCTTGTTCATGAGTGTTTCATAGTTGTCAGAGTACAGGTCTTTTACCTCTTTGGTTAGGTTTGTTCCTTGGTATCTTATGGTTTTTGGTGCAATTGTAAATGAGATTGTTTCCTTGATTTCTTTTTCTATTGCTTCATTATTGCTGTATAGAAATACAACAGATTTCTGTACATTGATTTTTGTATCCTATAACTCTACTGAATTTGTTTATCAGTTCTACCAGGGTTTTTTGTTGTTGTTGTTGTTGTTGTGTTTTTTTTTTTTCTTTTGGCAGAGTCCTTATGGTTTTGATAGAGTATCATGTTTTCTGCAAGTAGTGAAAGTTTTACTTTTTCCTTACCAATTTGGATGCCTTTTTATTTCTTATTGTTGTCTGATTGTTATGGCTAGAACTTCCAATGCTATGTTGAATAAAAGTGGTGAGAGTGGACATCCTTGTCTTGTTCCTGATCTTAAGGAAAAATCTCTCAGTTTATCCACATTACAGATGATGTTAGCTATGGAGTTATCATATATGACCTTTATTATGTTGAGTTATGTTCCCTCTAAAACTACTTTGTTGAGGGTTTTTATCATGAATGGATGTTGTACTTTGTCAAATGTCTTTTCTGCATCTACTAAGTGATCATATGATTCTTATCCTTTCTCTTATTGATGTCATGTGTCACTTTGATTTGTGAGTGTTGAACCACACTTGTAACTTAGGATAAATCCTACTTGATCCTGGTGAATGATCTTTTAAATGTATTGTTGGACTTGGTTTGCCTAGTATTTCATTGAGGCTTTTTGCATCAGTGTTCATCAGAGATATTGGCCTTCTCTTTTATATTTTTATATTTTTATCTTTTATATATTTTATCTTTTTATATTGGCACTTCTCTTTTATTTGTGGTGTCCTTATCTGCTTTTGGAATCAGGGTAATCTTGGCCTCATAGAATGAATTTGGGGGGCACCTGAGTGGCTTAGTCAGTTAAGAAGCTAACTCTTGATTTTGTCTTGGGTCATATATGCTCTCATGATCCTGGGATTGAGCCTGTATTGGGCTCTGTGCTCAGTGAAGAGTCTCCTTGAGGATTCTCTCTCTTTCTTCCTTCTGTCCCTTCCCCAGACTCTCTCTTTCTCTCTCTCAAATAATAAATAAATCTTTAAAAAGAATGAATATGGAAATTTTCCTTCCCTTTCTATTTTTTTATTTGAATAGTTTGAGGACAATAGGTATTAACTCTACTTTAAACATTTGGTAGGACTTGCCTATAAAGCCATCTACTCCTGGACCTTTATTTGATGGGAGTGCTTTGATTCCAGATTCAATTTCTTTGGTGGTAATTGGTATGTTCAAATTTTCTATTTCTTCTTGTTTCAGTTTTGTAGGTCATATGTTTCCAGGAATTTATCCATTTATTCTAGGTTGTCCAATTTCTTACTATACAGTTTGTCATAATGTTTGTATCTCTGTACAAGTTCTAGCAGTTTTGGCGTGGAGTCTTTTGGGCTTTCCACATATAGTATCATATCATCTGCAAAGAGTGATAGTTTGTCTTCTTCTTTGCCAATTTGGATGCCTTTAATTTCTTTTTGTTGTCTGATTGCTGAGGCTAGGACTTCTAGTACTATGTTGAATAGCAGTGGTGATAATGGACATCCCTGCCGTGTTCCTGACCTTAGTGGAAAATCTCTCAGTTTTTCTCCATTGAGAATGATATTTGTGGTGAGTTTTTCATAGATGGCTTTGATGATATTGAGGTATGGACCCTCTATCCCTACACTTTGCAGAGTTTTGATAAAGAAAGGATGCTGTACTTTGTCAAGTGCTTTTTCAGCATCTATGGAGAGAATCATATGGTTCCTGTTGTTTCTTTTATTAATGTATTATATCATATTGATTGATTTGTGGATGTTGAACCAACTTGCAGCCCTGGAATAAATCCTACTTGGTCGTGTTGAATAATCCTTTTAATGTACTGTTGGATCCTATTGGCTAGTATTTTGGTGAGAATTTTTACATCTGTGTTCATCAAGGATATTGGTCTGTGATTCTTTTTTGATGGGACCCTTTTCTGGTTCTGGGATCAAGGTAATACTGGCCTCATAAAATGAGTTTGGAAGTTTTCCTTCCATTTCTATTTTTTTGGAACTGTTTCAGGAGAATAGGAATTAATTCTTCTTTAAATGTTTTGTTTCTTTGTTTTAAATGTCTTGTTTCTTGGGAGATTTTTTGATGACTGCTTCAATCTCCTTACTGGTTATGGGTCTGTTCAGGTTTTCTATTTCTTCTGGTTCAGTTGTGGTAGTTTATATGTATCTAGGAATGCATCCATTTCTTCCAGATTGTCAAATTTGCTGACGTGTAGTTGCTCATAATATGTTCTTATAATTGTTTGTATTTCTTTGGTATTGGTTGTGATCTTTCCTCTTTCATTTGTGGTTTTATTTATTTGGGTCCTTTCTCTTTTCTTTTTGATAAGTCTGGCCAGCGGTTTATTAATCTTATTAATCTTTTCAAAGAACCAGCTCCTAGTTTCGTTGATTTGTTCTATTGTTTGTTTTTTTTGTTTGTTTCTATTTCATTGATTTCTGCTCTGATCTTTATGATTTCTCTTCTCCTGCTGGGTTTTAGGCTTTCTTTCTTGTTCTTTCTCCAGCTCCTTTAAGTGTAGGGTTAGGTCATGTATTTGAGACCTTTCTTGTTTCTTGAGAAAGGCTTGTATCACTATATACTTTCCTCTCAGGACTGCCTTTGCTGTGTCCCACAGATTTTGAACTGTTGTGTTTTCATTATCATTTGTTTCCATGAATTTTTTCAATTCTTCTTTAATTTTCTGGTTGACCCATTCATTCTTTAGTAGGATGCTCTTTAGCCTTCATGTATTTGAGTTCTTTTCACCTTTCCTCTTTTGATTGAGTTCTATCTTCAGAGCATTGTGGTCTGAAAATATGCAGGGAATGATCCCAATCTTTTGGTACTGGTTGAGACCTGATTTGTGACCCAGGATGTGATCTATTCTGGATAATGTCCCATGTGCACTGGAGAAGAATGTGTGTTCTGTTCCTTTGGGATGGAATGTTCTGAATATATTTATGATGTCCATCTGGTCCAGTGTGTCATTTAAGGCCTTTATTTCCTTGTTGATCTTTTGCTTGGATGATCTGTCCATTTCAGTAAAGGGAGTGTTAAAGTCCCCTACTATTATTGTATTATTGTCGATGTGTTTCTTTGATTTTGTTATTAATTGGTTTATATAGTTAGCTGCTCCCATGTTAGGGGTATGGATATTTAAAATTGTTAGATCTTCTTGTTGGACAGACCCTTTGAGTATGATATAGTGTCCTTCCTCATCTCTTATTATAATCTTTATCTTAAAATCTAATTGATCTGATATAAGGATTGCCACCCCAGCTTTCCTCTGATGTGCATTAGTATGGTAAATTGTTTTCCACCCCCTCACTTTAAATCTGGAGGTGTCTTTTGGTCTAAAATGAGTTTCTCGTTGACAGCATATTGATGGGTTTTGTTTTTTTATCCATTCTGATACCCTCTGTCTTTTGATTGGGGCATTTAGCCCATTAACATTCAGGGTAACTATTGAGAGATATGAATTTAGTGCCATTGTATTACCTGCAAGGTGACTGTTACTGTATATTGTCTCTGTTCTTTTCTGATCTACTACTTTTAGGTTCTCTCTTTTCTTAGAGGACCCCTTTCAATATTTCCTGTAGAGCTGGCTTGGTGTTTACAAATTCTTTTAGTTTTCATTTGTCCCAGAAGCTTTTAATCTCTGCTTCTATTTTCAGTGATAGCCTAGCTGGATATAGTATTCTTGGCTGCATGTTTTTCTCATTTAGTGCTCTGAATATATCATGCCAGCTCTTTCTGGCCTGCCAGGTCTCTGTGGATAAGTCTGTTGCCAATCTAATAATTTTACCATTGTATGTTACAGACTTCTTGTCCCGGGCTGCTTTCAGGATTTTCTTTTTGTCTCTAATACTTGTAAATATTACTATTGGATGATGGGGTGTGGACCCATTTTTATTGATTTTGACGGGGTTCTCTGAACCTCCTGAATTTTGATGCTTGTTCCCTTTGTCATATTAGGGAAATTCTCTACAATAATTCTCTCCAATATACCTTCTGCTCCCATTTCTCTTTCTTTTTCTTCTGAAATCCCAATTATTCTAATGTTGTTTCATCTCATGGTTTCACTTATCTCAAATTCTCCCCTCTTGGTCCAGTAGTTGTTTGTCTCTCTTTTTCTCAGCTTCCTTTTTCTCCATCCTTTGGTCTTCTATATCACTAATTCTCTCTTCTGCCTCATTTATCCTAGCAGTAAGAGCCTCCATTTTTTATTGCACCTCATTAATAGCTTTTTTGATTTCAACTTGGTTAGACTTTAGTTCTTTTATTTCTCCAGAAAGGGCTTTTATATCTCCAGAGAGATATAATATCTCTAGTATCTTCCATGCCCTTTTCAAGCCCGGCTAGAACCTTGAGAATCATCATTCTGAACTCTAGATCTGACATATTCCCAATGTCTGTATTGATTAGGTCCCTAGCCTTTGGTACTGCCTCTTGTTCTTTTCTTTGTGGTGAGTTTTTCCGCCTTGTCAAGAGAACTCAAGTTTGGTTTTTGTTTTTTTTTTTTAAGATTTTATTTATTTATTTATTTGACAGACAGAGATTACAAGTAGGCAAGAGAGAGAGGAGGAAGTAGGCTCTCCATGGAGCAGAGAACCCAATGTGGGGTCGATCCCAGGACCCCAGGATCATGACCTGAGCCAAAAGCAGAGGCTCCAATGCACTGAGCCACCCAGGTGCCCAAGAAATTTTTTTAAAAAAGAATATATATATATATATTAGACTGGTGAATAGAAGAGGGCCACACACTTAATTTTGGGAGTATTTTGGTCTCTTAGAAGAAACTACCTCCCAAAATTTTAAAGAATGAAAAACATATATAAGGTAAACATGAGGAAGGGATGGAATATGACTATAAAGATGAAAAATTTAAAAAAAAATTCTAAAAAAGGAATTGATAAGATAAGTTGGTTGGGAGAATAAAGAAAGAGAAAGTGGGAGAATTTGCTCAGGCTGGAGAGTAGAACAAAGCCCTGTGCTAGATTTAGGGTATATTTTGATCTATTAGAAGAAGCTGTATCCCAATTTTTTTTAGAAGAAAAAACCCTATGTGTTTTTTGAAAGGTATTGTTGAGGTAAACTAGTTAAAAAATGTTAAAAGAGGAAAGGGTAAAAGTTAGAAAAAATTTACCAGAAGAAAAAAATAAAATGAAAAAAATTAATTAACTTTGCAAGATTAAAAGAATCATGTGGAGAAAGTCATGAATTCCATGCTTTGCTTTCTCCTCCTCTGGAATTCTGCTGTTCTCCTTGGTAAGGGAACTTGGTTGTGGCTGGATTTCTTGCTGATTTTCTTAGGGAGGCACCTGTTGTAATGATTCTCAAGGGTCTTTGCCCGAGGTGGAATTGCACCGCCCTTACCAGGGGCAGGGCTAAGTAATCTGCTTGGGTTCACTTTCAGGAGCTTTTGTTCCCTGAACACTTTCTGTAGAGTTCCATAGGACAGGAATGAAAATGGCGACCTCCCAATCTCCAGCCAGGAGGAGCCAAGAGCTCAGGGCCCCACTCCTCAGTGCACCCTCGGAGAAAAGCACTCAATCACTCCCATCTCCCTGGCTTCTGACCATGCTCCAAGCTCACCCAGCCTGTGACTGAGCATCTCTGTCTCTGGCACACAGCTCCACCTGGAGTCTCCAAACCCCACAGATCCCTGTGCTCTTCCAGGGGTGTCTCCCCGGATCTGTGGGGTCCCCCCTCAGAGAGCAGTGGCCTTTGCCACAGATCACACTTTAAGGTAACCTCAAGTTGAGAGCTCACTCCTCAGCTCCATCTCTGTAGCCGGCTTCCCTTCTCTAATACCTGTGAGCTCTTTGATGCTCAGATACCCCTGATCCTTCTGTGACCCCATGGGACCTGAGGCCAGGCTGTCTCTATGTGGGCTTCACCCCGGTTTAGTCTCTGGAGTGATGTCCCTCAGTGGCGCAGACTTTTAAAAGTTTTGATTTTGTGCTTCGTTGCTCTGCTGCTTGCCAGGAGCTGGCCTCTCCCCCCACAGCCTATCTTCCCGTATCTTTGGATTCACTTCTCTGCAGGTTCTACCTTTCAGAAAGTGGTTGACATTCTGTTTCTAGAATTGATGCTCTTCTTCTCTTCAGTCTCCCGTTGGATTTGTAGGTGTTTGGAATGGTTTGATAAGCTATCTAGCTGATCTCCTGCTACCTGATGTCATCTCATCCTGTTACTTCTCCGCCATCTTGACTCCTCCCTCATCTTTTCTTTTTCTCAAAGTAATTATTGATAGCTATGTATTTATTACCATTTTATTACTTGTTTTGTGGTTGTTTCTGAAGATTTTCTCTGATCCTTTCTTGTCTTTCTCTCTTTTATGGTTTGCTTATTTTCTTTAGTGATATATTTACATTTCTTTCTCTTTATTATTTGCGTATTTATTAGTGGTTTTGATGTGTGGTTACCCTTAAGGTTGTGTAAACCTCTTCTGCATATTACTGTCTATGTTAAGTTGATGGTCATTTGAGCACATTCTTTACTCCTCTTCTCCCCATGTTTTAGGTATATAGTGTAATATTTTACATTCTTCTATTTTGGGTTCTTCCACTCAAGGAGTCCCCTTAAATATTTCTTTCAGGGCTGATTTAGTGGTTGTGCACTCTTTTAGTTTTTGTTTTCCTGGGTAACTCCTTATCTCTCCTTCTGTTCTGAATGAGAGGCTTGCTGGATAGAGTATCCTTGGCTGCAGATTATTGTCATTTTGAATATATTGCCACTTTGAATATATCATACCACTCCCTTCTGGTTTGGAAAGTTTCTGCTGAAAAATCCCTGGATGAGCTTTTCGGATTTCCCTTGTATGTAGCTGTCTTCTTTTGTGTTGTTTCTCTTAAATTTTTCTCACCAATGTGTTGGTGTGAATCTGTGGTTGTTGATTTTGTTGGGGGTTCTCTGTGCCTCCAGGATCTGGAATCTGTTGCCTTCCTCAGATTAGGAAAGCGTTCAGCCATTATCTCTTCAAATACATGTTCTGTCCCCCTTTCTCTTTATTCCTGGGACTCCTATAATGTAGAAGTTACTTTATTTGATGGAGTCACAGCATTCCCTAAGTCTATTCTATTTTTGCATAGTTTTTTTTTTTTTTTCACTTTTGTTCAGCTTGATGACTTTCCATCACTCTCTCTTCTAGGTAATTTATTCATTCGTCTGCTTTTTCTAGCATGCTGTTCATTCTATCAAGCTTGTTTCTTATTTCATTTATTGAGCCCTTTATTTCTGCCATGTTACTCCTTATTGCTATGTTAATGGTCTCACACATGTCTTCCACTCTTTTCTCAAGTCCAATGAGTATCTTTATGATCATTACTTTAAAGTCTCTATCAGACATATTATATATATATATATATATATATATATATATATATATATATAATCTTAGCTCTCTGGCCACAGCCTCATCCTATTCTTTTACTTGGGACAAATTCCACTGTCTTCTCATTTTATCTAAGTCTCTGTGCCTGCTTCTCTATGTTAGGAAATTTAGCAATTTCTCTGGTTGATGAGGGTAAAAGAGATCCTGTAGTGCCTTGCCGTATGGCGTCCCCTGTTCCCTAGGGCCTGGTACTTTAGTGTGTGTCTCCAGTGTGTGTTGTGTGTGTTCTGCTGTTCTGTCCTGGCCAATTTATCCTTTAGGCCAGCTATCTTCAGAGGTTCTCTTTATCTATTGTAGGCAGTGTTTGGTCCCTGGCCTAAATGTGGTGCGTTTTGACTAGCTGTGCTCTGGTCTGCTGGTGAAATGAGTCCTGTTGCCACCAGCTCTGCTACCAAGATTATATGCAAACTCCTGGGTCCAGAGATGTGCTGTGAACAGGGGGTTTGAGCCATTCTTCTGGGGTATGGGGCCCACCATACTGGGACTGAGCCAAGAATAGCTGGGAAGGGCAGTTCCATTGGAGTGCAGGGTCAGGGCTTGGTATAAGCAAGTTAGGTGGTGAGTGTAAGCACTGTGTTGGTCCTTTCAGGTGGATCTGTGTTTATGCTGAGGAGCAGGTCAGGGAAATGGTTCCTGTTAGTTCCTTTCTTCCTGGCGGGGTCTCTCCATGAATGTTGCCTCTCAGGATCATTCTCTGAGATGAGCAGATAACCTTCCCACTGTGTGCTCCAGGTGTTCCTCAGATCACTTTCTAGGCTGGATGTCCATGGGTTCTTTGCCTGTCCTCTCTCCAAGAGCAGCATAATATCCTCCAGGCTCTCCCTGAGCCGAGTCCACTGACCTTTAGAAATTTAGGCTTTAAACCCTGCTAGTTGCAAGAACTCATGAAATTCAGACCCTCTTACTCTACAAGCCAGTTGCCATAGGGATTCATTTTCCCATATGCTTCCCCATGTGTTAGTCATCTCTCCCCCCTCTCTGTGAAAGCATTTCCCTCCCCACCCCAGTGGTCACAATCTGTTTCTTTCCCAAACTGTGTCTCCATACTTCCCACCTTCTTTGATAGGGGCTCTTCTCAACCTTTAGTTGTGGGGATTGTTCTGCATGTCTTTAGGTCAATTTCTGGGGTATTTAGGGTGATTTGATAGTTATCTAATTATATTCATGGGAGCAGGGGGCCCAGGGGACCTCCTATTCCATGGTCATTTTCCAGACTCTCCAATTAAGGCTTACTTTTGATGGTGGATGTAAAACGTGCAACATCATCCGTCCCATGTTTCCTGAAAGGTCCAAATGTAGTCTTTTGTAAGTATTTTCCTAGAGGAAATGAAAATAAATTATTTAGAGTTCCTTTGGAAAATAAAAGCAATTATTTATTTATTTATTTATTTATTTATTTATTTGACAGACAGAGATCACAAGTAGGCAGAGAGGCAGGCAGAGAGAGAGAGAAGGAAGCAGGCTCCCTGCTGAGCAGAGAGCCCGATGCGGGGCTTGATCCCAGGACCCTGGGATCATGACCTGAGCTGAAGGCAGAAGCTTTAACCCACTGAGCCACCCAGGCGCCCCTAAATAAAAGCAATTTTTGAGAAAATTATCCTTATGCAAAGTTTGTATTTCTTAAAATCCTTCCAAATCCAAAGTGGATTTCTATTTTAACAATACAGATTTTAAAAATTATTATTATTGGTTATTTTTCAAAACATGTCAAGAATCAAAAGAAAAGTGAGCCTTGGGGACATATGCTTCTTCCTTCTAAGGATATGACATGGAATTAAACTAAGTTAGGGCTTCAGGACCAAAGTCAGAAATACAGAAGTCAAGATCAATATAAATTAAAAACACTAATAGCAATCAAGGTCATGTTATCAGGCACAAGTATAAAACAGAGAAGCTAGTGACAGGTGTGGGAGTTCAGGAAGCGAGAATAAGCATAAATGACCTAGCTGGGGATGGCAGATTTCCAAAAAGAAAGAAGTAGCTGGGCTTTTTATACTTGAACCCTGGCATAACCTGGGTTTTAACATTAAACCTTGAATATCTAATCTTTACTGTTATGGCCCACAGGAGTAGCATTGGAGACATAGTATAGGAGAAGATGGGAGGTGGATGTTGCCAAACACACCAGGGAAGTTGAGCACATATGATCATTTCACACTTCAAGGAAAATACAGTATGTGGTAGAGAGAAGCCTATTACATTCTGAATGCCTGCAATACCCAGAGCCCACAGAACTGAGCAGATTTTTAGCTATAGTTGGAACTGATGTGCACCATATAAATTCACTCTTCTGGTTATTGTAGATCGGATCTGAGGTAAACATCTCACCCAAAGGCGGTCGGTCAGTTAAGGCTAGCCTGAAGTCTGTGAGGTTTCCTAGTGAGTAAACTATGGCCATAGGGGCCCTGGGGATCCAATCAACTGTCTCAATAAACCAATCAAATTTCCTCTGAAGAAGTCTAAACTTAACAAGTATAGTGAGAAAGCTGGTTAATTGGTGGTGCTGGAAACAAAGGAAAAAAAAATTTTTTTTTGTCAACCACAAAATGGAGCCCTAAAATAGGTATCAACACATCCTTTGTATCTTGTGTGATCTCCCAATTCTAAAATCCTTCCAATTTTCATGAGGTCTGGCGGTGTGAAAGAAAGTCCTATCTTCTTTTGTGATCTTGTGAATGAACAATGAACTCTTGTGACTTTAGGCATCTTTTCTTAAAATTTACACATTTGTATACTACCTTTGAAATACAGACTTCTGAATAAAGCCTGTAAGATGTTAATCATTCACCTTGAAGAGTGTATTCTTGACTAGGATGAATTCTTTTATTAATTTATCATACCTATGGTGAAAACTAGAATTAATTAGCATCTACCTACATAACATATTCTTTAGGATAAAGTAGTTAAAGAACATGAAACAATATAGTAAATAGCAAAGCCTGGGCTTTTCCCTTGCTCTGGGCCTGGTGGCAAGTAGATCTTCATCCAGAGTTCATCATGTGGCAGATGACCTCAGAAAAGAGGCTTGAGAATTAGGTATTATGTTCTAGGCACATTCTGCTCAACAAGGCATATGATGCCTTTCAGAGGAAAGGCAAAATTGACAAATGTCCTTCCTCTGTCCTCTCCATCCACTCTTACCCCCTTAGCTGTATTAAAAGTTATATTATGAGACTTATTTTTATGGACATCCCTCCCCATTGTTCCCATAGCATTATCTAGCCCATTTTTTAAGTTTCATTTATTCTGTAAAAATAATAGATATCACACATTGAAATGCTTCCCAGGTTTTGGGAGCTGGAACTGTGATAAGCTCTTCACTCTGTCCCAGAAAAGTCTGAGTTACATAGAAATAAAAAAGTTCCCTGCTTCCATATCTCAGAGGGTTTGGGACTTAAACTACAGCTACTCCTAGAAAAAGACAGTGGAAAAGCCAAAAGAAACACTCTATTTATCTAACTATTTATCTGTATTTTCCTGCTTGGCCATCTAGTTGACACCAAATTCCTGTGCTATTTACTAGGGTATTAAGGAAGTTCAACCACAGGATTGGTCATTTGATTAATCGATCCAAAAACTCTGTGACTTGGAATCTTACCTTGGCTTATACCCCAGTGCTAACAACCAGCTTTTTTAAAAATTTAAGGCCCAGTAATTGGTATGCTGATGTCAGGTCTCATCAAGACTCAACAGAACTAGGAAATCTTGATATCTTAAACATTAACACTTAACTGTTGAGGCAGGGGACCATTTACTTTGTGCAAGGGTCTAGGAAGAAGTGACAGCATCAACCCCCATTTTCACATATCCTCCTTGGATAATGATTGCTTTACTTCCTTACTGAAAGTTTGACTTTTGTTGGATGATACATTAGTGACTCTTACTGGACCATTGACATAGCAGCTGTTGAGCTTCTTTGGGAAAGGCTGAGAAGCTATATAAGGAAGGAAGGAAGTCAACAAGGAGAACGTATACCAGACAGCCCACATCCCCAACTAAGACTTCACTCATAATTGTATTTTTCTTCCCTCTCACCTTCTAGGCTGCCGTACTTCTTCTCTTTGTTTGACTCACTCAAGAGTTTGCTATGGTAAAGCAGGATTTATTTCTTATGGGCTCATTTGCTTATTCTTGGTATAACAAAATATCATTTGATTTTAGTATGTTTCTGAAGTTTTGTTAAGTGAAAAATTAAAATTTATTAAAATAATATTTGCAATATTTTATGATTCCTACCTATTCTAATTATCTCCTAAGGCAGCAGAATCACAGTCATGATTTAGGACTTCCTAAAATGCATGTATCATTTAGTTCTCACAATAACCTTATAAAATAAGTCTTAATACTATATCACATTTTTGAAATAAAGAAATAGAAGCCTAGAAAGGTTAAGTAGTTTACTCAAGATTGTACAGTTAGTAGGGTGTGGAGCTAGAATTCAAACCAGCCTCCTGACTCTAGTTGCTACAATACTACATTAACCTGCCTTCTTAGAAGTTAATGCCTGCCTCTGGACTTTACCCCCGAGTCTACCAAGAAATGTAGGTTCAGGGGTAAGAAAAGCTTCAACTCATATCCTCTGTAAAACAGGGGTTATCAAACTTTTTCTGTAAAGAATCAAACAGAAAATACTCTAGGCCTCACATGCTTTATAGTCTATGTCCTAACTACTCAACTCTGCAGCTGTAGTACAAAAGCAGCCATAGTAAATATATAAGCAAAACAAAATAAGTTGTGTTCCAATAAAACTTTATTTATAAAAGTAAGTGACAGGTGAATTTGGATTGTGGGCTATAGTTTGCTGACTACTAGTATAAAGAAATCTTCCAATGATCATTGCCCAATGATCTCTCTTATTCTTTTTTAGAATAAGAAATTAACACTTATTCCTTATAACCCTGTGGATAGCTGAAACTATTTTCCTCAGAGACATAACTTAAAGTTAATGCAGTTTTCTCAGCCTTCATCATAATGTTTATTTTCTTCATAGCATTTGGCACCAAGTGGTGACATAATTTAATGGAAATATAATTAGGTTTGGAACCAGAATATCTGAGTTTGAGTACTGCATTTGTCATATTTGAGCTTTGTACTTTAAAAGTCACTTGGTTTCTTGTGGCATTTTCCCATTGTTCCTTCAAATACACCCTCTGCTCTTTACCCTTCTCCTTGCCCTTGCAGGCCTACCTCTAATAACTGCATTCATGAGACTCGATGCCTTCTGGCTTTCAGCTGGATTTGACCAGTGGGGAGAATCAAGAAGAGATAAAAGTAAGAGAGATAATGAGGTTGTTTAGCTCCTTGTAGGGTCATTAAGGGCTGGTGGATTGCCTTGCCAGGATATCATTCCTTCTGTAAAGGCAGTCCCTTTAAGAGTCTCTTTCTTCTGGTTCTAGTAACCATTATGCACTAGGTGTATGCTATATCCTTTGTGATTCTTTACACCTGTCCATTCTTTAAAAATTGTCCCATTACTACACTCTTACCAAATTATCCATTTTGAGTATGTTATCTATTTCCCACCAGGCCCAGAAGGATATGTTTCTTTGTACTTTTGTTTGTTCTTATAATACTTTGTTAAGCAAACACCTATTCAGCACAATTATGTTCCAGGCCCTGTAGTAGGCACTGATGCTACCATGATGATCAAGATGTGGCAACCTCAAAAATTTCCAAAGAGCTGAGAAGAAGCACATGAAATAACAGATTCCTTTAAAGATAATGCTACTATCAGAGAGTGAAGAAAACAACACAACAGGAAAGGGAAATGTGTAAGGGAAGCAGGGAAGCTCAGAGCAGGATCCAGATTATGCAATCTGGTCTTGGAGTGAAAAATAGACTCTCAGTCAAAATAGATAGAATGATTTTTCAGGTAGAAGTATGACCTAACTGACCAAGAATTCTTGACTTCTTCTTTTCTGATCAATCTCTAAATCCTTTGCCAGGTCATTTTCCCTTTTCCTCATTATAACAGTTATTCTTCAGTATGATTTTACTCCCCCCCCCCTTTTTTTTAACTGTAGCCCTCTTGGACCTCCCATTCACTTCTATATTTCCTTCCCTTTCTGAGCAGATGGGGTCAGTTCTCTAGCTTTTACTTTTTGTCTGAGCTCTAGCCCCAGATCTTCAATACAGCATAGCACAAAATTCCTTTTACTCACTTCCCTTCAACCACAGGGAAGCTTCTCCTCCCAACTTCCCTATTACTGGTAACTGATTGTATATCCAGGTACCTGGGCTGCAGGACTTACATTAACTATTGCTACACATGATACTGCTTTCAACTTGTTATCTGTTGCCAGATACTTCCTCTGTACACTTGTCTGAATTAGCCATTCATTCATTTAATACTCTTATCCAGTATTCATTGGATAACTATTTACGGAACACTTACTATTAGCCAGAGATATTTCTAGGAGTTAGGGATATAGTACTAAGCAAGAGAAACAATTCTTAGAACTTATAGCCAAATGAAAATAAATAGATAATAAATGTTGCCATATTTAACTGAATCTAAGAGACCAATAACTATCAAATACATCATTATGTTATGTATCACCACAAAATGCTACTAATTAAAATAAGACACTATCAAGTATGAGATACTTTGATTTCAAGATGTTAAAATGTGTTAAAATATGAATTTTTGCATCTTTAGATCAATGAAATTCAATAATGTAAATGCATGTAATATCTCAGATATTGGAACGTGCCAAGGAGAAAAATTAAGTAGAGAAAAGGAATAAGGAGAGCTGGGAATGAGGGCTGTAATTTTAAAAAGGGTCTTCAAAGAGGTTCCATTGCAGAGATGATATTTTCAAGAGAAGTTAGCCTTGCAGACATTTGAAGAAAGAGCAGATCAACAAAGAGAATAGTAAATACAAAAGCCCTGAGGGAAGAGTATATCTATTCATGCTCAAGGTTCAGCGAAGTGGCTAGTATGACTGGGGGTGGGGGTGGTGGTGGAAGTAAGCTAAAAGAGTAGTAGGAGATGAGGTCAGGAGGAATAGAAGGCCAGGTTATATGGATCTTGTAGGGTAATGTATAAACTTTGCTTTTACTCCAACACACAATGGTTGGAGGTTTTTGCACAGAGAAATTAAATGATCTGACTTATGTTTTAAAAGAATGACTCTGGCTAATGAATGGAGTAAAGATTGGAGAAGATGATGCTAGGGGCCAGTTAGGGAGCAATGGGGAAATTCAGGAATGGGGTGCTGGTGGCTTGGACCTGGATGCCTTGAATGAAGTTAGTTAAGAAATGGGGAATTTGGGGGCACCTGGGTGGCTCAGTAGGTTAAAGCCTCTGCCTTCGGCTCAGGTCATGATCCCAGGGTCCTGGGATCGAGCCCCACATTGGGCTCTCTGCTCAGCGGGGATCCTGCTTCCCTTCCTCTCCCTGCCTGCCTCTTTGTCTACTTGTAATCTCTGTCTGTCAAATAAACAAATAAAATCTTAAAAAAGAAAAAAAAAGAAATGGGGGACTTTGAGTAAGTATTAAAGATGGAGTTTTGGGATTTGCTAATGACCGAGATGTGAGGTTGAGGTTAAAGAGTCAATGATGACACCTCTGTTTTTTATCAGGGACCCTGGAAAAGTGGAGCTGCTGTTTCCTGAGATGAGGTAGTTTATGAGAGAAGCATGTTTGTTGGGGAGGATTAAAAGGTTAGGTTTGGCTAGCTTAGATTTGAAATTCCATTCATATATCCCAGTGGCTATGTTTTCTGACACTGTTTACTTCACACTGCCTCTGCCGGACTGACACTTTCCCTGCTTAGATTCTTAAAACTGGTCTCCTTCTCTCTAGACCTTGCTTTTCCTGATTCATTCAACAAATTATTATTTTTTCATTTTAAGATTAAGGTGATTAACATGTTTATTATTATTTTAATTTTAATTCCAGTATAAATAGCATACACTGTTACATTAATTTCAGGTGTACAATGCAGTGATTCAACAATTCCATACATTACTCAGTGCACTCCTTAATCCCCTTCACCTATTTCACTGATTCCCCCCACACACCTCTCCTCTGGTAACCATAGCTATCTATAGTTAAGAGCGTGTTTTTTGATTTGTCATTTTTCCCCCCTTTGTTCATTTGTTTCTTAGATTCCACATATGAGTGTAATCATATGGTATTTGTCTTTCTTTGACTTATTTCACTTAGCATTATATGTTCTGGCTCCATTCATGTTGTTGTAAATGGAAAGATTTCATTCTTTTTTATGGCTGAATAATATTCCATTATATGTATACCACGGGAGTGATTAACATTTTTGTTCAAAAACTTTGAATGTCTTTAGCCATTGCTTATTACATTTAATTGACTCTCCTTGTCCTGACCACTGAAAGGCCTAAACTATGAGTGCTGGCAGATATATACAGATATGTAACCACCACAATTAAAATGTTGATCATTTTAGTGTTCTATCTTCCCCCAAAGTTCTATCTTGTGCTCAATTCCCATCTCCCATGCCATCCCCTGACAATTACTGATCTGATTTTGTCCCTAAATCTTAGCTTTTTCTAGGATGTTGTAAAGATGGAATCACAGAGTATATAGCTTTTAAGTCTGGAATGTCTCAGCTGAGGCCTTTGAGATCCATCCTTTTTGTTACATGTAAGTTGGAGTTTATTCCATTTTATTGCTGAGCTGTAGGGGTGTTCCATAATTTATTGATCCATTCTACAGTTTAAGAATATTTGGGCTTTTTCAGATTTTGGTGATTATGAATAAAGCCACTATAATGGATTCAGTAGTGGCCTTCCAAAAGGCATGTCTACTTAGTACCTCAGAATGTGACCTTATTTGGAATAAAGGCCTATGAAGATGTAATTAAGGTAACTATATTGAAATAAGATCATCTTGGATAGGGTGGTCCTAATTCCTTATAAAAGATGTGTCCTTATAAAGAGTGTCCTTATAAAAGATGGAAAAAGAAAAGACATTCAGGGACATGGAGAGGAGGTGGCCAAGTAAAGACAGATGCAGAGATTGGAGTGATGCATCTACAATTCAAGGAGTACAAAGGATTATAGACAGCCACCAGAAGTTGGCTAGAGAGCTGGGATGTATTTTCCTTTGAGTCTCCAGGAGGAATCAACTCTATCAAAACCTTGATTTTAGCCTCCTGGCCTCCATAACCATGAAAGAATAAATTTCTGTCATTTTAGCTGTCAGATTGGGATAATTTTTTGTCATAGTAATCTCTTATGATCCTTTGTATTTGTGTACTATCAGTTGTAAAGTCTCTTATTTATAATTTAATTTAGTCACTAATATATTTTTTTCCTGGGTAAGTTTAATTAAAGGTTTTTGTATTTTGTTTACATTAATAAAAAACCAGTTCATAGTTTCATTGATCTTTTCCATTATGTTTATAGTCTATTCCATTTCTTTCTTTAAAAAAAATGTATTAACATATAATGTATTATTAGCCCAAGGGGTACAGGTCTGTGAATCTTCAGGCTTACATACTTCATAGCACTCATCATAACCCATACCCTCCCCAAGGTCCATAACCCAACCACCCCTCCCACCAGCAACCCTCAGTTTGTTTTGTGAGATTAAGAGTCTCTTATGGCTTGTCTCCCTCCTGATCCCATCTTGTTTCATTCTTTATTTCCCTACCCCCCACAACCTCCCACTCTGCCTCTCAAATTCCTCATATCAGAGAGATCACATGAGAATTGTCTCTCTGATTGACTTATTTCACTAAGCATGATACCCTCTAGTTCCATCCACGTCATTGCAAAGAGCAAGATTTCATTTCTCTTGATGGCTGCATAGTATTCCATTGTATATATATACCACATCTTCTTTATCCATTCATCTGTTGATGGACATCTACGTTCTTTCCATAGTTTGGCTATTGTGGACATTGCTGCTATAAACATTCAGGTGCATGTGCCCCTTCGGATCACTACATTTGTATTTTTGGGGTAAATACCCAGTAGTGCGATTGCTGGGTCATAGGGTAGTTTTATTTTAAACTTTTTGAGGAACCTCCATGCTGTTTTCCAGAGTGGCTGCACCAGCTTGCATTCCCACCAACAGTGTGGGAGCATTCCCTTTTCTCTGCAACCTGACCAACACCTGTTGTTTCCTGACTGGTTAAGATTAGCCATTCTGACTGGTGTGAGGTGATATCTTATTGTGGTTTTGATTTGTATTTCCCTTATGCCGAATGATGCGGAACAGTTTTTCATGTGTCTGTTGGCTATCTGGATGTCTTCTTCGCAGAAATGTCTGCTTATGTCCTCTGCCCATTTCTTGATTGGATTATTTGTTCTTTGGGTGTTGAATTTGATAAGTTCTTTAAAGATTTGGATACTAGCCCTTTATATGATATGTCATTTGCAAATATCTTCTCCCATTCTGTCAATTGTCTCTTGGTTTTGTTGACTGTTTCCTTTGCTGTGCAAAAGCTTTTGATCTTGATGAAGTCCTGATCATTAATTTTTGCTCTTTCTTCTCTTGCCTTTGGGGATGTTTCTAGGAAGAAATTGCTGTGGCTGAAGTCAAAGAGGTTGCTGCCTGTGTTATCCTCAAGGATTTTGATGGATTCCTGTCTCATATTGAGGTATTTCATCCACTGGGAGTCTATTTTTGTGTGTGGTATAAGGAAATGGTCCAGTTTCATTTTTCTACATGTGGCTGTCCAATTTTCCCAACACCATTTGTTGAAGAGACTCTCTTTTTTCCATTGGACATTCTTTCCTGCTTTGTCAAAGAATAGTTGACCATAGATAGAGTTGAGCGTCCATTTCTGGGCTCTCTATTCTGTTCCATTGATCTATGTGTCTGTTTTTGTGCCAGTACCATACTGTCTTGATGATGACAGCTTTTAATAGAGCTTGAAGTCTGCAGTTGTGATGGCACCAACTTTGGCTTTCTTTTTCAACATTCCTCTGGCTAATCAGGGTCTTTTCTGGTTCCACATAAATTTTAGGATTATTTGTTCCATCTCTTTGAAAAAAGTTGATGGTATTTTGATAGGGAATGTATTAAATGTGTAGATTTCTCTACGTAGCATAGACATTTTCACAAAATTTGTTCTTCCAATCCATGAGCATGGAATGCTTTTCCATTTCTTTGTGTCTTCCTCAATTTCTTTCATGAGTACTTTATAGTTTTCTGAGTACACATTCTTTGCCTGTTTGGTTAAGTTTATTCCTAGGTATCCTATGGTTTTGGGTGCAATTGTAAATGGGATCAACTCCTTAATTTCTCTTTCTTGTCTTGTTGTTGGTGTATAGAAATGCAACTGATTTCTGTGCATTGATTTTATATCCTGACTGAATTCCTGTAGAAGTTCTAGCAGATTTGGAGTGGAGTCTTTTGGGTTTTCCACATAAAGTATCATATAATCTGCAAAGAGTGAGAGTTTGACTTCTTCTTTGCCAATTTGGATGCCTTTAATTTCTTTTTGTTGTCTGCTAAGTCTAGGACTTCTAGTACTATGTTGAATAGCAGTGGTGATTGGACATCCCTGCCATGTTCCTGACCTTAGCAGAAAATATCTGTTTTTCTCCATTGAGAATGATATTTGTGGTGAGTTTTTCATAGATGGCTTTGATGATATTGAGGTATGGACCCTCTATCCCTACACTTTGCAGAGTTTTGATCAAGAAAGGATGCTGTACTTGGTTCTTGTTCTTTCTTTTATTAATGTATTGTATCACATCGATTGATTTGTGGATGTTGAACCCACCTTGCAGCCCTGGAATAAATCCCACTTGGTCGTGGTGAATAATCCTTTTAATGTACTGTTGGATCCTATTGGCTAGTATTTTGGTGAGAATTTTCTCATCTGTGTTCATCAAGAATATTGGTCTGTAATTCTCTTTTTTGATGGGGTCTTTGTCTGGTTTTGGGATCAAGGTAATGCTGGTTGCATAAAACGAGTTTGGGAGTTTTCTTTCCATTTCTATTTTTTTGAATAGTTTCAGGAGAATAGGTATTAACTCTTCTTTAAGTGTTTGGGAGAATTCCCCTGGGAAGTCGTCTGTTCCTGGGCTCTTGTTTCTTGGGAGATTTTTGATGACTGCTTCAATTTCCTTACTGGTTATGGGTCTGTTCAGGTTTTCTATTTCTTCTTGGTTCAGTTGTGGTAGTTTATAAGTCTCTAGGAATGCATCCATTTCTTCCAGATTGTCAAATTTGCTGGCGTATAGCTGCTCATAATATGTTCTTATAATTGTTTGTATTTCTTTGGTGTTGGTTGTGATCTCTCCTCTTCATTCATGAATTTATTTATTTGGGCCCTTTCTCTCTTCTTTTTGATAAGTCTGGCCAGGGGTTTATCAATTTTATTAATTCTTTCAAAAAACCAGCTCCTAGTTTCATTGATTTGTTCTATGGTTTTGTTTGTTTGTTTCTATTTCATTGATTTCTGCTCTGATCTTTATTATTTCTCTTCTCCTGCTGGGTTTAGGTTTTCTTTGCTGTTCTTTCTCCAGCTCCTTTAGGTATAGGGTTAGGTTGTGTATTTGAGACCTTTCTTGTTTCTTGAGAACACCTTGTATCACTATATATTTTCCTCTCAGGACTGCCTTTGCTGTGTCCCACAGATTTTGAACAGTTCTGTTTTCATTATTTGTTTCCATGAATTTTTTTCAATTCTTCTTTAATTTCCTGGTTGACCCAATCATTCTTTAGTAGGATGCTATTTAGCCTCCATGTATTTGGGTTCCTTCCTAATTTCCTCTTGTGATTGAGTTCTAGCTTCAGAGCATTGTGGTCTGAAAATATGCAGGGAATGATCCCAATCTTTTGATACCAGCTGAGACCTGATTTATGACCCAGGACGTGATCTATTCTGGAGAATGTTCCATGTGCACTAGAGAAGAATATGTATTCTGTTGCTTTGGGATGGAATGTTCTGAATATATGTCCATCTGGTCCAGTGTGTCATTTAAGGCCCTTATTTCCTTGTTGATCTTTTGTTTGGATGATCTGTCCATTTCAGTGAGGGGGGTGTTAAAGTTCCCTACTACTATTGTATTATTGTCGATGTGTTTCTTTGAATTTGTTATTAGTTGGTTTATATAGTTGGCTGCTCCCATGTTAGAGGCATAGACATTTAAAATTGTTAGATCTTCTTGTTGGACAGACCCTTTCTGTATGATATAGTGTCCTTCCTCATCTCTTATTATAGTCTTTGGCTTAAAATCTAATTGATCTGATATAAGGATTGCCACCCCAGCTTTCTTCTGATGTCCATTAGCATGGTAAATTCTTTTCCACCCCCACACTTAAAATTTGGAGGTGTCTTTGGGTCAAAAATGAGTTTCTTGTAGACAGCATATTGTTTTTATCCTTTCTGATACCCTGTGTCTTTTGACTAGGGTTTGGTTTTTGCAAATTCTTTTAGTTTTTGTTTGTCCTGGAAGCTTTTTATCTCTGCTTCTATTTTCAATGATAGCTTAGCTGGCTATAGTATTCTTGGCTGCATAATTTTTTCATTTACACTCTGAATATATCATGCTAGTTCATTCTGGCCTGCCAGGTCTCCATGGATAAATATGCTGCCAATCAAATATTTCTGCCATTGTATGTTACAGACTTCTTGTTTGGGGCTGCTTTCAGGATTTTCTCTTTGTCACTAAGACTTGTAAGTTTTACTATTAGATGATGGGGTGTGGACCTATTTTTAATGACTTTGAGGGGGGATTCTCTCTGCCTCCTGGATTTTGATGCTTGTTCCCTTTGCCATATTAATTTGTTCCAATATTCCTTCTGCCCCTCTCTTTCTTTTTCTTCTGGAATCCCAATTATTCTAATATTTTTTCATCTTATAGTATCACTTACCTCTTGAATTCTCCACTCGTGGTCCAGTAGTTCTTTGTCTCTCTTTTGCTCAGTTTCTTTATTCTCCATTCTTTGGTTTTCTATATCACTAATTCTCTCTTCTGCCTCATTTATCCTAGTAATAAGAGCCTCCATTTTTTTTTATTACACCTCATTAATAGCTTTTTTGATTTCAGCTTGGTTAGATTTTAGTTCTTTTATTTCCTCCAGAAAGGGCTTTTATTTCTCTAGAAAGGTTTCTCTATTATCTTTCATGCCTTTTTCAAGCCCAGCTAGCACCTTGAGAATCGTCATTCTGAACTCTAGATCTGACATAATACCTATGTCTGTATTGATTAGGTCCCTAGGCTTTGGTACTGTCTCTTGTTCTTTTTTTTTTTTTTACCTTTACTTCTACTTTATTCACTTGTTGTGTAAAGAAGAGAGCTGTCTGAAGATTCAGACAGATAAAATACACTGGAATTATATTAAAATTCAGATCCTTAACACTGAGCCCTAGATAATAATATTTTTAGGCAACTTCTTTTTCCACTTGACAAACAGTTTTCTTGGCAGGTTTCTAGGATTCTAGGTAAGATAAGGGATTAGAAGCTTTTTATGTCTGCACACTGATGCTCTATTATAATAATACATGCTGATTTTCTTCCTCCATGAAATGAAGCACCATTTTAAGAAAGATTGTTCTTTTTTTTGGGTGAGTTTTTCTGCCTTGTCATTTTATCCAGATCAGAATATATGAACGAGAGAATAAAAGATTAAAAGGGTGACAGGGACCTCAGAAAAATGTACACTAAGCAAATCAGAAGAGACCCCCAAATCAGGAGGAGGAGAAAAGGGGTAAAAGGAAGTTTAAAAACAAAAATATATATATATATATATTAGACTGGTGAATAGAACAGAGTCACCCACTTGATTTTGGGTGTATTTTGGTCTCTTAGAAGAAACTACCTTCCAAGATTTTCACAAAAGAAAAACTTACATATAAGTTTATATAAAAATATAATTTATATATATATGTTATATATAAAAATAAGGGTAAACATGATGAAGGTATGGAATATGAGTGTAAAGATGAAGATTAAAAAAAATTATAAGAAAGGAATTGATAAGTTCATTGGGAAAAGAAAGAAAAAGTAAGTGAAGAGAATTTACTCAGGCTGGGGACTAGAACAAAGCCCTGTGGTAGATTTAGGGTATATTTTGATCTATTAGAAGAAGTTGTATCTCAAAAAAATTCTTTTAAAGATTTTATTTATTTATTTGACAGAGAGAGAGAGATCACAAGCAGGCACAGAAGCAGGCACAGAGAGGGAGGAGGAAGCAGGCTCCCCACTGAGCAGAGAACCCCATGCAGGGCTCGATCCCAGGACCCTGAGATCATGACCTGAGCCAAAGGCAGAGGCTTTAACCCACTGAGCCACCCAGGCACCCCTCAAAATTTTTTAGAAGGAAAAAACCCTATATGTATACAAAAAATAAAGTTAGATACAATGAGGGATAAAAATATGACTATAATAATTAAGGTTTAAAAAGATTTTTTTTAGAAAGGTATTGTTAAGATAAACTAGTTAAAAAATGTTAAAAGAGGAAAGAGGAAAAGTTAAAAGAATTAGAATAAGAAAAAAATTAAATTAAAAAAATTTAATTAACTTTACAAGATTAAAGAATCATGGGGAGAAAGCCATGAATTCCATGCTTTGCTTTCCCTTCCTCAGGAATTCCACTGTTCTCCTTGATCAGTAAGCTTAGTCTTGGCTGGATGTTCTTGCTGATTTTGTGGGGGAGGGGCCTGTTGTAGTGATTCTCAAACTTTGCTGGAGGCAGAATTGCGCCACCCTTGCCAGGGGCAGGGCTAAGTAATCTGCTCGAGTTCCTTGGGAGCTTTTGTTCCCTGAAAGATTTCTGATTTCAGTAGCACTCTGGAGGATGGGAATGAAAATGGCAGCCTCCCAATCTCCAGCCCAGAGGAGCAGAGAGCTCAGGGCCCCACTCCTCAGTGCACCCTCAGAGAAAAGCGCTCAATCACTCCCATCTCCCTGGTCTCTGGCATTGCTTGGAGCTCACCCGGCCTGTGACCAAGTGTTTCTGTCTCTGCCACACAGCCCCATTTGGAGTCTCCAAACCCAGGAGAGTCTTGCTGCTCTGCTTTTCCAGTGGATGAAGGTGGGTCTCCCCAGATCTGCCAGTTGTGGGGTCCCTGCTCAAAGATCAGTGATCTGACTGTGCTGCAGATTCACAGTTTTAAGGTAACCCCGAGCTGAGAGCTCACTCCTTGGCTCTGTCTCTGTAGCCAGCTTCCCCACTCTGATACCTGTGAGCTCTGCTACACTCAGACACCCCCAATCCTTCTGTAACCCCGCGGGACCTGAGACCACACTGTCCCTGCGAGGGCTCTACCCCTGCTAAGCCTCTGGAGCGATGTCCCTCAGTGGAGCAGACTTCTAAAAGTTGGGATTTTGTGCTCCGCTACTCTGCCACTTGCTGGGAGCTGACCCCTCTCCCCAGTCTATCTTCCCATAGCTTCATATTAACTTCTTTGCATGTCCTACCTTTCAGAAAGTGGTTGATTTTCTGTTTCTAGAATTGCTGCTCTTTTTCTCTTCAATCTCCTGTTGGGTTTGGAGTGGTTTGGAGTGGTTTGATAATTATCTAGCTGAACTCCTGCGGACCTGATGTCATCTCAGTCTGGTACCCCTCTGCCATCTTGACTCCAACTCCTATTCCATTTATTTCTGCTCTGTTCTTTGTGATTTCCTTTCTTTTATTAACTTTGACCTTAGCTTTTTCTTCTTTTCCAAGTTCCTTGAAGTGTAAAATTAGACTGTTTATTTTGAGATTTTTCTTTTTTCTTAATGTAGGAGTTTATTGCTCTCAACTTTCCCCTTAGGACTGTGTTTTCTGTATCCCATAGGTTTTGGCATGTTGCACTTCCATTTTCATTTTTCTCAAGATATATTTTTTATTTCTCTTTTGATTTTTCTTTGACTCATTGGTGGCTCAGGAACATGTTGTTTAATCTCTATGTATTTGTAGATTTTGCATTTTCCTTATACTTGATTTCTAATTTTTTGCAACTGTGATCAGAAAACATGCTTCATGTGATTTCAGTCTTCTTAAATTTATTAAGAGCTGGATGAATTGAACTGTGCTTCCTATTAATAATAGGTACGATATCTATTGGGGTGTCATTGGGTAGGACCTATATTTTAATACTGCTCCTAAGATTTCATTTTACTACCAAGAACTCTTTAACTTTATTCTTTATAATTCTAAACACTAGCATATATAGTTGAATCTCTTCATAATATCAGACAATATCTGCCTTTTAATTTGGTTGTTTAGAACATTTATGTATAACAAAATTATTGATACATTTGCATTTAAGTAAAACACCTTGCTAATTTTTTTTGCTTATTCCACCTATTATTTTTTTATCTTATTCTTCAGTTCTTCTTGAGTAATGGGATATTTTTATGATTTTGTTTTATCTCTAGCATTAGCATAGTCATTATATCTCTGTGCTTTCAACTTTTAGAGCCTAGTCCAGCATTTACAATACACATCTTTAACTTAAGTATCTACTTTCAAATTATATTTCATCACTTCCTGAATCATTTCAGAAACTTACAACAGAATGCTCAACAGTCATTACCCCCATTCTTTTTACCATTGTGGGTATATATCCTATTTCTCTCTCTCTCTTTCTACATATATATATATACTCCATAGTATGTTGTTGCTCTGACTGCTTTAGAAAGTCAATTTCCTTTACAACAAATAAAAAAAGGATATCTTTTATATTTATCCTAATTTTCACTGTATCTGGCACCTTTTATTTGTATAAATCTAAATTTTCACCTCACATTATGTTCCTTCCTCCTGAAGTAATTATTTTTAATATCTCTTAGGAGTACTGATCTTCTAGCAATGAATTAAATCTCTCTTTGTCTAAGACATTTTTAAATTTTTATCTTTAAAGTATATTTTTACTTGGTATAGAATTCTGAGATGGCAGTTCTTTTTCTTTTCTTTCAGTACTTCAAAGATGTCCTTCCATTGTTTTCTTAAATGATTTCTGAAGTTGACTCTAATTCTTATATCTTTTATTTTATTGTGGTAAGAACACTTAATATGTGATTTGTTCCATCTTGTGTAATGTCTCTTTATTTTCTATGGCTTTAAAATTTTCTTTTTATGTTTGTCAAAAATTTGAATATGATGGATCTAGATTCCCAGAGATTCTTGTTGTAATTAATTCTTAGCCATTAGAGCTTAAATAGTTATTTTTAAAAGAATTTTATAACTTCTATTTATTTATGTGGGAGAGAGAGTGAGAGAGAGAGAGAGCGAGCATGCACAGGGGTAGGGGAACAGGGAAAGGGAGAGAGAAACTGAAGCAGACTCTGCATTGAGCCAGAGCCCCACACCAGGATTGATCTCAGGACTCTGAGATCATGACCTGAGCCAAAACAAAGAGTTGGTTGCTTAACCAACTGATCCACCCAGATGCCCCTTACATAGTCATTTTTCATACTCAATTTCTCTCTCTTCTCCTGGCAATTCAATTACATGTATATAAGACCATTGCTACTGCCTCACAGTTCACTGATGACCAGGAGGGAGTGAGTAAGTGAGTGTGTGTGTGTGTGTGTGTGTGTGTGTGTGTGAAGTTTCCCTGACCCTTCCCTCAATGGGTTAAAGCATTTGCCTTCTATGTGTCCTGGAAGGCAGGAAATATTTTGGGCTTGTCTTCCAGTGGCAGGGATCATGACTTGAATGCCTGCATCACCTAGCAGGGCTGTCTCCACTTATCTGACCTAACTTCATCTTTACTTTGAGCATCTAGTTAAGCCCCATAAAAATGAACTTTTGAGTGTGTACTTGCAAACTCTTCCTGAGTCTTTTGGGCTCCTTGTTATTTTAAACTTTCATGCTAGCCCATAGTTGGCCTTTAGAAATACATTAAATCTTACCTGAAGTTTTCTTTTTTTTTTCTTCCTTTCTTTCTTTTTATTTGGCAGAGCAAATTATTTTTTTGTTTTGTTTTGAATTTAAATTTTTTTCAGTGTTCTAAAATTCATTGTTTATGTACCACACCCAGTGCTCCATGCAATACGTGCCCTCTATAATACCCACCACAAGGCTCACCCAACCTCCCACCCCTCTCCCCTCCAAAACCCTCAGTTTGTTTCTCAGAGTCCACAGTCTCTCATGGTTTGTCTCCCCTTCCGATTTCCCCCAACTCACTTCCGAAGTTTTTTTTTTACCAACATTACGGAAGCCACTTCTTCTTCCTATGTTCTACAAACAGTGACACAGTTCATGTGTTCTGTCTCTGCCTGAAGGAGCTTATCCCTCTGATATTCATTCCAGGTCTTACTGTCTTGCAACCTCCACTATCTGATGAGCTCAAGAGAAGTTATAATTTTGTAGATTGCTTGTTTTTTTCTTGTTGTTTGCATGGGAGCACCATTCTCTGTCTGCTTTTTCCATCCAGAATAAAAGTGACATTTTTGTCCATTGCACTGATCTTGGTATCCTGATGTCTAGTAATCAAAAAATAATAATCTATCATTCTTGACCTAATTCCTCAGGGTATTTCTCTTTCTCTCTCTGTCTCTGGTATTAAAACTTAGGGAAACATTGCCTGGAGGACATCCACATTTTGAATTTCTGAGAAAGTTCTTAAAATAGGTCAAGCCCATGTTGCCTTCTAATGACCTACTTAAGGTAACTGTGTGTGAACTGAGAAAATTACCTCAATGTATTTATTTTCATCAGATGGAATGGGTTGATGCCAGGGTTGGATACCCTTTGACTTCAGTTGGTCTCCGAAATTACTTGACTTTTTAATTCCTTGTTATAGATAGCAGTACTTTGTTTATACAGTCTGATTGAAAAGATTGACTTGTCATTTTAAGGGAAGTATATGCTTGAATATAAGATGCTGATTTGGATCAATGTATTTCTACAATAGCTTTATAAAAATCTTTCAGTATGAAAGTATCACAATGTTTTGTTTTGATTAAATATCAGTTGAATAAATAGGAACACACTTATGGCTAATGCAGTGACATTTCATGGTGTCTAAGAGTCCCAAATTCTCTGTTTCATTCTCCAGTTTGCATCCTAGCCTTGAAATTTACGTTTTAAAAGGCATTTATTTTAAGATTACATTTTTTTGTTATTGATTGCTTTATTTCTAGATCCCAACATCAAACAATGCCTCCATATATAAAAGAAATAACAGAATTTTAGTATATGTGTTGCTAAAGCGAGTACTACAGAATTTTTTAAATATTTTATTTATTTATTTGACGAGAGAGAGAGATAGAGATCACAAGTAGGCAGAGAGGCAGGCAGAGAGAGAGGGGGAAGCAGGGTCCCTGCTGAGCAGAGAGCCCGATGTGGGGCTGGATCCCAGGACCCTGAGACCATGACCTGAGCTGAAGGCAGAGGCTTAACCCTCTGAGCCACCCAGGTGCCTCAGTACTACAGAATTTTAAATATAGCTGCAAAAGGGGCACCTGGGTGGCTCAGTCAGTTAAGTGTCTGCCTTTTGCTCAGGTCATGATCCCAGGGTCCTGGGATGGAGCCCTGTGTCGGGCTCCCTACTCAATGGAGAACCTGCTTCTCCCTCTCCCTCTGCCCTTCCCCTGTGCTTGTTTGTGCTCTCTCTCGCTCTCTGTCTCTCAAATAAATAAATAAATGAAATCTTAAAAAAAATAGCTACAAAAACTCAGAGTATAGATGATAGAGCACCCAAAGTAACTATGGTTCGGTTAGTGACATCAAGATATTTTATGCAAACCCACCCATGATTTGAAATGTATATGAAGTGAGTAGGAGTGTACCTGCCTAGACCAGACATCATACCATATTTTCCAACTTTAGTCTTCAATCACCTTCTTTAACCTCAAATCTAAATACTGAAATTTCAGTTGGCCCTTTTATGAAATGGTTTGGGAGATCTAAGTATATTTGGCCTGATTTAACCCAAGCATTTTCTTTTGACAGACACGGGGCAGATATTGTTACTTGAAGTTAGACTAAAATTTTAATTCTCACACCTCAAATATACAGTGTGTGTGTATGTGTGTGTGCTGGTAGTGGGTAAGAGGGAAAAAGAATATGCTCTCTGAAGATTAAATGAGATAATGTGTGAGAAGCACCAAACTTAAGACATTGCCATTTTATGACTCAATGTCATTTTTCTTTCCTTTTATGTGTCTTTTAAAATAGGGATCATGGTGGTCTATCAGAATGAGTGTAATTCTAGAGCTGGACAGAGTCTTCACTTTCAGACCTATTAGTGAACAGTGCTTTGTGATATTAGGAAGCTACATAACTTGCTGGCACCACTGCTTTCCTCTTTGTTAATGGGGGAAAGGGTTGATATCTCTTAAAGTATCCTGGAAATTAAATAACATAAACTCTTGGCATAACACTGGCATCCAAAAGAATTCAATGACTGTTAAGAAATATCTTGCTTTTACATTTTCTTCCAAACTTTCTTTTTCCCTTTTCTTAATTTTTTTTTTTTTTACAACTCATCCCCAATCAGTTTGTACTTTTTTCCTCTAGTGTCTGCTGTGCATCCATTATCCCAATGGTGACTCTGTGCAGAACCATTACTTGTCATAATTGGCATAATGTATTGAATACTGACTAGATACCAGAGATATTTTAAGCACTTTATAGACATTATTTCATTTCAAAATTAGTCTTTAAAGGAAAAGCTAACTTGTAATAAAAGAAATCAGACCGGTGGTTGCCTTTGAGGTGGGACACTCAGGGCTTAGCTCAGGGAGGGAAACTAAAGGAAGTTTCTGAGGTAATGAAAATGGGCTCTATCTTGATAGAAGTCCAAAAGCATTTGAAAAACTCATCAATTGTCCAAAGAAAACAAAGGTATTTCATAAAAAGCCAAATTATATACTTCAATGAAAAATTGAGAGAAAAAATTAATCTTTTTAGAAACATCCTGTGGCATAGAAAAAAAATTAAAACTATTTTCAGATGAAAAAACCAGGGACCTGAATGTTCAGGTAATTTATTCAAGTGCCCGTTTACTGGTGACAGTACCAAAATCAAATGTAGGCATGTTCAAGCACACAGCCCGGCCCCCTCACCATCAGACTATGCGTCTTCTGTTGAGGCAGGTGCATCCTGACCCATGGTTTGTGATTTCACTTATCTGATCCTTCCTATCTGTATCATACAGACTGAAGCACAGAAACATGTTTTCAAATGCCCTGACTTCTGACAGGGGAAAGGAATCCCATATTTTGGATAAAACTCTACAAAGAAAACCTATCTATTCCAAAATCTTAAGCTAGGACAATGTTACCCTCCAGTATCCATCTAGTGGACTCAGTGCCTCTTCCTTGTCAGCCTGTGTTTCCAAGAAATTTGGGAAATTTTGAGAGCACTGTTTCAGTGACGGTAACCTCAGGCAGCATATTCATGGTAGGTCCGTACATCCTGTAGTATAAAAACTGCTGCCAACATCTTCTGTGCAGGGAACCAGCAAGGAATCAGCAGTATCTCTAAGAGGAGGTTTTAGCAATTGAGCAAGCCTGTTATCTCACCCTCGGTTACAAAGCATATGTTTAAATTTCCAAATAAAAAATGTCAGCAAAGGTCTCTTGCTATTTTGGTGATTGCAAAACAAAGCTGTCTGCAGTGTCTTTGGAGGGCTTGGGTCACTTCAGGGTTATTTCTTCCTTAAATGAGGCAGCAGCTTTTAAATTGACAATAATAACCTTGCATGCTATTTCTCCTCCCAACTTCCCAACATAATGGCCATAAATATACAGAAAACTGAATCTGCAATGTAAATGCAGCAGAAGGACAATTGATTGAATCAAAGGGACATTCTCCCTCTGTGTCATGAGGAATACAAACTGAAAAATGCCTTGTTGTGCTGTCACCTGTGTAGTTCACCCTCTAAAACCCAATATTAGTGCAAAGCACTTTATATGCTCATTTAATACTCATAGCAACCCTCCAAGAAATCTGCTATTAATATGCCCATTCATAAATTAAAATGTGTTAGCTAGGTTAATTGATTTGCCCAAGGACACACATCACCCAACTGTAGAGGGGAGAGCCAAGATTCAGGCCTCTTTCACTGCTCTCCATTCCCAATTGCCAAATACTCTCTCCCTTCCCCCACCAAATGAGAAAAACATGTTGATCTAGTCTCCTGTCTCTACTGTGATGTTTCTGGGATTGCACTGGCCCTGGTCAACTAGTTAGAGCTAGTCATTTTATCCTGTCCCTTTGAGCACCCTCTCATCCCCAGACATCCCTTCAAACCCAGAGTCTAAAAGCATTGCAGACAGAAGCAAGGCCATTAAAATCTGGGTCTAAGGCAGGAAGAATATTAGCAATATTAGATGCCAGGTCATGTGATCTATCTTGTACTAGACTGATCATGAAATTGTAAGTGAAACCTTAGTTTCAATCAAAATTATAGGACCCACTGTTGTGGGCATTGTGTAGAGGAGATTCTGTATTCATAAAGCAAGTGTACATCTGAGCATCACACATAGACCTGGGAAATAAACACAAAATTTGCCCTTTTTATCTGGATCTGAGAGAGAAATCCTGCAAGCCTACTAAATGTTGGCCTTGACAGAGCTCTGCCCATTTAAAAATCACTAAAAATATTAGGAAAGACAAGGCCAGAGTCACAGGGCCCAGGAACAAATGCAACAGCACAAGGTAAGAAACTGTATCCCAGAGACTTCAACAAATCCTTGAAAATTATAATTTATAAGATCCAGAAGACTTCTCTACTGGACTGTAAGCCCTAGATGAGCAGGAACACCCTGATTTTTCCTTGGGAATTCCAAAACCAACAAGAGTGTTTGACAAATAGAAGGAACTCCAAAAATGCTTGTTGAATATCTGTTGAACAAAACATTGAGAAAAAAAGCAAAGGCTTGTGACCAAAGAATGTCCCAAATGTCTAGTTCAAAGGTAATCACAAGTACATAATGTCTCAAATTATATGGCATTCCTTTAAGTGGAAAGCCACTTAAAGACATATGGTTCATTCCAGAAGTGACTCTAAGATAATTCATGCTAGCTGCTTCAATAAATATTCCCTAAATCTCAGTGACTTAGCAGAATGTCTTTTTCTTATATATGTTATAGACTGATGTGGGCAGAAGGATCTTCTGCATTGCTCTTTTTCTGATTGATAACTCAGGGATCCAAGCTCCTTCCATCTCAGAGTCTTACACATCACTTCTGATAGCGTGGGTGAGAGAGAGAAAACATAAAGAAGTTCCTATAAGTCATAGCAGCGCCAGTCCTAGAAGTATAATTTATCACTTTCTCCCACATACCATTGGCCAGAAGCCAGTCATGTGGTTCCAACCTAACTAGAAGAGGAGCTGAGAATATACTCTTCCTGTCTGCCCATTAGGAAGAAGGGAAAATTGTAGGCATTTATCCACTGTGTTACAGTTCATTGTTTTGAGCACCAAATACTCATTAAGCTTTTTCTAACATACATAGAATATTCTCAGCATATCCACAAGGCAATAACCCAAAGTTTCATCTGATCACAGCATTGCATACATCTCAAAGCTTATAATATCCATTGATTAATTCCTTCTCTGAGACCCCAATGTGGCTCTTTATAGTTACTGGCTCCCAGTATTTGCAATGGTGGGACATGACCAGGATAACAAAAATAAACAGCTCCATTTCAAAACGGACACAGCAGTCACTGGTCCATATCAACTGTGAAATCTCACTGAGCACATGCTGGGAAGCCCCCCTAACCTAAGAGTAGGGGTCATCCTTCATTAGGCCCTGATTTTGCTTTCTGATGGAAGTTTTCTTGCTCTTTTGCCCATTGTTCTCTGAGGCCTTACTAAAGACAAGATCCTCTGCACATTTTTCTCCTTGGCTGTTCTCAAGTGGATAGAGAGTGAGTGCTCTCCTCGAGGACTTTAGAGACTTCAAAATCTGCCATCTACTTATGGAAAATTGGGAATCTAAGGGTAATGATGAAACTTAAATAAACTTGTGGGGATTTTGGGGGGGAAGGGGTGGACTTAAGGGGAGAGATGCTTTCTTTGACAGTAAAGTTACCTAAAAAACTTAATAAGGTTTGATATATTGGGTTCCAAGATGTTCCATCTGCTTCTAACTATAGTGAAAGTTCTATTATGGATATAATTTTAAAATATGTCTTATTATTTTTCTTCTCATTCCAGCATGACTCTTTCTTGATGTAAGTGGAGCTACATTTAGACAAGTATGAATAGATCTATTCTTTAAGATATTTTATTCAACTGGGACACCTGGGTGGCTCAGTTGGTTGAGCAGCTGCCTTCGGCTCAGGTCATGGTCCCGGCGTCCTGGGATTGAGTCCCACATCGGGCTCCTTGCTCGGCGGGGAGCCTGCTTCTCCCTCTGCCTCTGCCTGCCACTCTGTCTGCCTGTGCTCGCTCTCTCTCTCCCTCTCTCTCTGACAAATAAATAAATTAAAAAAAAAAGATATTTTATTCAACTAAGAAATTTTACTGGACACTTTCATCAAAGTCTTACAAATTGTTATGGAAAATTTCTAATATAGAAAAATAAAGTGCATAATGAACCATTCTAATCCTATTATCCAGGTTCAATAATCTTTAACACATGGCCAATTTTGTTTTCTATACCCTTACCCACAGGCTCCCACAATCAACACATTATGGTTTGGAAGCAAAGCTTAGATAGCAGATCACTTGTCCATAAATATTTCAATATGCATCATAAAGAGAGAATTTTTTTTTTTTATGTTGCATCCTAACTCCATGTTTTTTGGTGTTTTTTTTTTTTAAATTAACATAATGTATTATTTGTTTCAGGGGTACAGGTCTGTGAATCATCAGTCTTACACAGTTCACAGCACTCACCATATCACATACCCTCCCCAATGCCCATCACCCAGCCACCCACTCCCACCTTCCTCCTCTCCAAGGATTCCTGAGATTAAGAGTCTCTTATGGTTTGTCTTAGCACAAATCTATGTCTTAGCATAGATTAAGAGTCCCCTCCTGTTTCCTGAGATTAAGAGTCTCTTATGGTTTGTCTCCCTCTCTGGTTTCTTCTTGTTTCATTTTTCCCTCCCTTCCTCTATGATCCTCTGTCTTGTTTCTCAAATTCCTCATATCAGTGAGATCATATGATAATTGTCTTTCTCTGATTGACTTATTTTGCTTAGCATAACACTCTTTAGTTCCATCCACATTGTAGCAAATGGCAAGATTTTGGTTTTTTGATGGCTGTATAATATTCCATTGTATACTTATACCACATCTTCTTTATCCATTAATCTGTTGAGATGAAGAGTCTCTTATGGTTTATCTCTCTCCTGATCCCATCTTGTTTCATTTTTTCCTTCCCTACCCCCATGACCCCTCCTGTCTCTCAAATTCCTCATATCAGACAGATCACATAAGAATTGTCTCTCTGATTGACTATTTCACTCAGATTAATACCCTCTAGTTCCATCCACGTCATTGCAAATAGCAAGATTTCATTTCTCTCGATGGCTGCATAGTATTCCAATGTATATATACCACCTCTTTATCCATTCATCTTTTGATGGACATCTAGGCTCTTTCCATAGTTTGGCTATTGTGGACATTGCTGCTATAAACATTCAGGTGCACGTGCCCCTTTGGATCACTACATTTGTATCTTTAGGGTAAATACCCAGTTGTGCAATTGCTGGGTCGTAGGGTAGCTCTACTTTCAACTTTTTGAGGAAACTCCATACTGTTTTCCAGAGTGGCTGCACCAGCTTGCATTCCCACCAACAGTGTAGGAGCATTCCCCTTTCTCCACATCCTGACCAACACCTGTTGTTTCCTGACTGGTTAAGTTTAGCCATTCTGACTGGTATGAGGTGATATCTCACTGTGGTTTTGATATTCCCTGATGCCGAGTGATGTTGAGCACTTTCTCATGTATCTGTTGGCCATCTGGATGTTGTCTTTGCAGAAATGTCTGTTCATGTTCTCTGCCCATTTCTTTTTTTTTTTTTTTTAAGATTTTATTTATTTATTTGACAGACAGAGATTACAAGTAGGCAAGAGAGGCAGGCAGGGAGAGAGAGGAGGAAGCAGGCTCTCCGCAGAGCAGAGAGCCCGATGTGGGGCTCGATCCCAGGACCCTGGGATCATGACCCGAGCCGAAAGCAGAGGCTTTAACCCACTGAGCCACCCAGGCACCCCTCTCTGCCCATCTCTTGATTGGATTATTTGTTCTTTGGGTGTTGAGTTTGATAAGTTCTTTATAGATTTTGGATACTAGCCCTTTATCTGATATGTCATTTGCAAATATCTTCTCCCATTCTGTCAATTGTCTCTTGGTTTTGTTGACTGTTTGCTTTGCTGTGCAAAAGCTTTTGATCTTGATGAAGTCCTAATCGTTAATTTTTGCTCCTTCTTCCCTTCCCTTGGTGATATTTCTAGGAAGAAGTTGCTGCGGCTGAGGTCGAAGAGGTTGTGACTGTGTTCTCCTGTAGGATTTTGATGCATTCCTGTCTCACATTGAGATCTTTCATCCATTTTGGGTCTATTTTTGTGAGTGGTATAAGGAAATGGTCCAGTGTCATTCTTCTACATGTGGCTATCCAATTTTCCCAACACCATTTGTTGAAGAGACTCTCTTTTTTCCATTCAACATTCTTTCCTGCTTTGTCAAAGATTAGTTGACCATAGAGTTGAGGGTCCATTTCTGGGCCCTCTATTCAGTTCCATTGATCTATGTGTCTGTTTTTGTGCCAGTACCATACTGTCTTGATGATGACAGCTTTGTAATAGGGCTTGAAGTCTGCAGTTGTGATGCCACCACCTTTGGTTTTCTTTTTCAACACTTCTATGGCTATTTGGAGTCTTTACTGTTTCCATATAAATTTTAGGATTATTTGTTCTATCTCTTTGAAAAAAGTTGATGGTATTTTGATAGGGATTGCATTGAATCTGTAGATTGCTCTAGGTAGCATAGACATTTTAACAATATTTGTTCTTCCAATCCATGAACATGGAATGTTTTTCCATTTCTTTGTGTCTTCCTCAATTTCTTTCATGAGTTCTCTGTAATTCTCTGAGCACAGATTCTTTCCCTCTTTGGTTAAATTTATTCCTAGGTATCTTATAGTTTTGGGTGCAACTGTAAATGGGATCAACTCCTTAATTTCTCTTTCTTCTGTCTTGTTCTTTATGTATAGAAATGCAACTGATTTCTTTTTTTTTATTTTTTTTTTTAATTTCTTTTCAGCGTAACAGAATTCATAGTTTTACACCACACCCGGTGCTCCATGCAATGCGTGCCCTACATAATACCCACCACCAGGCTCCCCCAACCTCCCAAGCCCCGCCCATTCAAAACACTCGGGTTACTTTTCAGAGTCCATAGTCTCTCATGGTTCATCTCCACCCCAATTTCCCTCAACTCCCTTCTCCTCTCCATCTCCCCATGTCCTCCGTGTTATTTGTTATGCTCCGCAAAAAAGTGAAACCATATGATAATTGACTCTCTCTGCTTGACTTATTTCACTCAGCATAATCTCTTCCAGTCCCGACCATGTTGCTACAAAAGTCGGATATTCATCCTTTCTGATGGAGGCATGATACTCCATAGTGTATATGGACCACATCTTCCTTATCCATTCGTCTGTTGAAGGGCATCTTGGTTCTTTCCACAGTTTGGCGACCGTGGCCATTGCTGCTATAAACATTGGGGTACAGATGGCCCTTCTTTTCACTGCATCTGTATCTTTGGGGTAAATACCCAGTAGCGCAATTGCAGGGTCATAGGGAAGCTCTATTTTTAACTTCTTGAGGAACCTCCACACTGTTCTCCAGAGTGGCTGCACCAACTTGCATTCCCACCAACAGTGGAAGAGGGTTCCCCTTTCTCCACATCCTCTCCAACACACATTGTTTCCTGTCTTGCTGACTTGGGCCATTCTAACTGGTTTGAGGTGGTATCTCAATGTGGTTTTAATTTGTATCTCCCTGATGGCTAGTGATGATGAACATTTTTTCATGTGTCTGATAGCCATTTGTATGCCTTCATTGGAGAAGTGTCTATTCATATCTTCTGCCCATTTTTTGATGTGATTATCTGTTTTGCATGTGCTGAGTTTGAGAAGTTCTTTATAGATCCTGGATATCAACCTTTTGTCTGTACTGTCATTTGCAAATATCTTCTCCCATTCCGTGGGTTGCCTCTTTGTTTTGTTGACTGTCTCCTTTGCTGTGC
>PISX010012155.1:0-61874 GCA_004024625.1 Mellivora capensis
TAAAGAGAGAAACCGTTTTCTTCTCTGAAGACAAGAACATAGATAAATCCCTGCATGGACTCCTTCCCTTGAAGGAGTTATTCCCTAATTATTCAGCCTTGAGAGGTTATTTTTATTTATGCTATTTCTGAGCAAGTGGTAGTGAATTTATAATGCCTTTTTAAATGCAACCATGGGCTTTTTTTCTAGTTCCTCTCTGTTTTTCTTAAGCGTAACGTGCTCTCGTTTGTGCTTGCTTTCATTAAGGTGAGGAAGACCTGCTCAGTCCTCCCCAGGACACAAGCACGGGGTTAGAGGAAGTGATGGAACAACTCAACAACTCCTTCCCTAGTTCCAGAGGTAAGCTCCCCAACGTGCCGGTAACTCACACCTACTGGAATTAGGCCTCCTGTTCCCACACTCAACTAGCCTCTGTATTTTCCGTGGCTAAGTAAGCATATCCTGACAGAGTGCCACTTGGGGAGCATTGTCAGAAGCAAGTGTTTTTCAGGGTGCATTTCTGCTTTGGATGACCAGATTGACCTGGTGTGGGATTCTGGTTGAATTCAGATGCCTGTAGAACCCTGATGCCTCTAAAAGCAAGAATATTAACTTACACATTTACTCCCTTTGCGCATTAGTCTGAAGAGCAAATTATGAGATCGTTTTACTTAAGAGCAATGATGCTGTGACCTTGACAAAGACATTCATGGCTTGATGGCACCTTGCCAGAAACACACACTTACCACATGCTGTGGTGAAATCTAGAACATGCCTAGTAGACAGCAGTGGTGGGGACTCGGCCTTCTGATGCCCTTTACATTTAAAAACTGTCTCTGGCCCCATTGTTTAAATATAGGTACAATTAAATCTTTATATACTAGTCTTTTGTTGTTGGTTTCACTGCCATGGATGGAATACGATTTTTGCCAAGAAAGGCGGTAATACAAATGCCCTTATTGCCCGCCATCACTTTGCCCCTGTGTATTTTTCCCTTCATATAAAAGCAGCATTTTACCCCCAGCTTTTCCCACTAGCCAGTATGAGCTTCACATGTCTTCGTTCCTCCAGGGAGGTTTCACTCCCATTGTTAGCATTTTGGAGTATTTATTTTATTGCTGTGACATAAAACACTAACCCACCTCCCCTGAGTGAATAAAAAAAATAAAAAGAAGGGCCACAGCCACCTGTCAGCAAATGGAGAGAAACCTAGACAAGCCAAAGAGGAGAACACGAGTCTTTGTGGCCAGGGGCTGGCTCGCCTAATAGGCAGCCCCAGAGGGAAGGGCAGCTGAGAGTCTTGCTGTTCGTTCCTCTCCATAGGAGCAGTGACGAGGGTGTTGGGAGTCATGTGTTCTTCCTCTATTTCTGTTCAGTGTCGGCTATCAGGGGCCGTTTCCCGGCTGTTCGATGTGCGAGTGAACACTGTGCGGTGCACGTGAACAGCAGTGCCGTTCTGGGGGAGCGTTGCTAAGGAACCATCAGGGAAGCTAATTTTAAATGTCTGCACCAGCCATCTTTGCATTGCTGAGTGCCTCTGATGTGTTGATTTTAACACATAAGAACCTTCTCTGTCTTCCCTCCACCCCCACGCCTCGTCTCCATCATGACTCTCTGGGCTGTCGTCTCTACCTAGGCGCTGCAGTTCAGGACAAGACCATGAGCTGGTTGGCCAAAAATCAAAGGCCCTCTCCCTTTATCCTGTCAGCTTTTACGAGCACGTACTGTGTACTAATGGCAGCTTAGGGATGCAAACAAGACGGGCCCAGTTCCTTGCCTTCATGGTGCTTACAGTCAACTGAGGAGGTAGACTTCAGGAGTTCCCATTAGAGTGTTATGGCTATACTGGACAGGTCTAGGACATGAGTGAATCCCAGAAGCACCTTTGACCTAAATAGGAGGGGTTCAGCTTAGGCACAGCAAGGGTCTTCTTCAAGATGACACAGAGAGAACTTTGGGCCCCCCATGTAGCACATTGTTTCCGGTGACCTCTACCTATCCCTTGAAGGTCAGATGGATACCTTGCCCCAGCCCCTTCAATGCCAAGCCTGTGTATCTGCTCCGTGGGAAGTTAGTCCCTGGGCTTTTCCTTCCCATCTGAATAACTAGAGTATAGCGCGCAAGAGGCTAGCAGGGCGTGCGGCTCTGCTTCCCTATAGGCAACCTTTTTGTGCTGGGCCTCTGACCCATCCTCGTTATCTTGAGGGTGAAGGTCTCTGCACCCTCTCCCCAAATCCCCCTTTTAGTCCCTGAAGCTGGATACCGCATGGGTATGGAAGAAGCCACCTAGAAGAGGAGAAATAGATTTCTTCTGATATATTTGGCAGTTAGCATCTTTGATGTTAAATTCACTTGTATGATGTTGATTTACTTTTATGGAAACTTGGAGAACTTCAAGCCACCTGGATAGTGTTTACTAAATCCACACTAACTGAGGCACTTTCCCTGAGTGCTAATCTTGAGTTCTCAAATAGGGGATAAGGAGGCTTTGTTTGACCAATTCCATTAACTGAGTTCCTACTTATTCAATAGTAGGCTGGTGGCTTTGAGACTGTTTATTTTACTGAGGAAAACAATCTGGATCTGGCTTTCTGTGATGCTGTTCCTTGACATTTTTTTTTTCTTTTTCACCACTTCCTGCCAAATTAGGCCTTACAATTGGGCGTTTACTATTAGGCACCCAATTCCAACGTGTGGGGGTTCTTTCCATAGCACCAAGCAATTCCAACACCTAGAATCATACTCATTTCAGACACCACCTACCCAGTGAGAGCATCAGATCCGCCAGCTTGAGGGCTCTGTCCCCCAAGACTGCCCCCAGGACCCACTTCACTTCAGAGACCAGTTGCAAGTTCGGTTTATCACCTGAGCTTCTGACTCCCCCCACCCCACACACCCCCGCTAGAGACATAAAGGTTCCAAGGACCCCTTCTTCAGTTCAATTAACTTGCTACCACAGCTCACAGAACTCAGAAATATTTTCTCTACTGGCTCACCCTGTACTCTCAAAGGTTAGAACTCGGGAATCCCCAGATGGAAGAGAAGAGATGCATAGGGCAAGGTAGAGGGGCAGGGTGCGGAGCTGCCTGCCACGCTCCTTCCAGGTACCCTGCCCTCCCCAGCACCTCCACGTCTTTACCAGCCCGGAAGCTCTCCCTCCCCGGTCCTTTAGGACTTTCAGGGAGGCGCTGTGACATAGGTGTGACTGATTATATCATTAGCCATTGGGGATCACACTCAAGTTTCCCTCCCCTGGCACACAACCCCCAAACGCACCTATGGGTTTTCCAAGACTTGCCTGGTTAACATTACAAAAGATACCTTGCCGCCTCTCTTCACAGGAAATTCCAAAGGTTTTAGGAGCTCTGTGCCCTCAAAGAGGATTAAGACCTAATACATAATTCTTAATTCTAAATCACAGTAGCACACCCTTTTCTCCTCAAATTCAAATGAATAAAAAGTCTCATAGTAAAAATAGAATGGAAAATATATATGTGGTAGGGGTTTCTTGGGAGCATCTTACTAATCGGGAGGTATGTTAGGTTGGTATTAAGCAGAAAATTTTGAGTCTTAAACATCTTGGGCTTACAGACCATTGCAAATGGAAGCCCCTCCCCCCAAGGTCCTTTTAGCATTACTGAGGACCCAAACTGTGCTTTGACCTTTTAACCATTATCCATGCCAGAAGATACATTTTACATCTCAAACTGTATTAAGGATATAAAATACATTGTGTGTGTTGTGTGTGTGTACACACACATATGTACACACACATATACACCATACATGAATGTGTCTAGTGACATACACATACAAAGATCATAAACAAAGGATTAGTGAACCAACACTTCCTATACCACAATCAATTCACACTGTTTCTCTGTTTCATGTATTTAAAAATAAAATGCCCACTAAGTTGGTTTTCAGATCTAGTGGTTTAAAAAAAATATTGATCTGAGTGATCTTGGCATTCTTTGCCCAGGTGCACATCTTTTTAAAAAATTAACATTTTGGGGCACCTGGGTGGCTCAGTCATAAAGTTATCTGCCTTGGGCTCAGGTCATGATCCCAGGGTGCTGGGATCGAGACCCACATCGGGCTCCCTGCTCAGTAGGAAGTCTGATTCTCCCTCTCCCACTCCCCCTGCTTGTGTTCCCTCTCTCGCTGTCTGTCAAATAGATACATAAAATCTTTTTTTTTTAAATTACATTTAAAAAGTTTTACATGGAAGTTGTTTCTGCCAAGACCTTCCTAATATCTTAGAGGACATTGTGCTTTTAATCTAAGTCTGCCACCCATGTTCCCATTGCTGTGTTAGGAAGAATGAAGTTCACAGTTGCTACAGCTGTTTCGGACAGCTGTTTTGAGTAACTCAAAACAGATGTCAGAGCCAGAGGTCTGCCATTTAGTGGAAATGTGCTATTAAATACCACCTCATGGTTTACTTAACCCTGCTAGATAATTGCCCACAGAGGAAAAGACTTTTTAAATAAAATATTACGCTCTTCATACATGCAAAGTATATCAATAGGGGAGTTTTGCATTTTAAATGTACAACTTTTCTGTTACCCTTTGCCACAGTCTTGACTTCAGGCTCAAGTCTTAAGGTATCAGCTAATCCTCCTTTTTGCATTTTCACTCCCAAGTCCCTGGAAGCCTGAAGCACCAAGTTCATGGCCATTCGGCAAGTTAAATTAAACACCTGATCTTATCTCGCTGGCCTTGCTAAACTGTTATCCAAATTAATAAAGGGGTTTCATGCTCCTCCCTCTAGTGAAAAACTGGTAGCCAGCACTGTCCTGCATAATAGCCCCTATAAATTGCGGGGTGTTCAAAGTGTGAATGTGCATGTGTTCAGTTTTATGCTGATATCTTTCCTAATTAATCTCTAGACATAGCTATTTGCAACCACTTGAGGGATTTCAGTGGCTCGCTCTATATTAAACACAGAACATTAGCCAATTTCTAATCTATTTACTACCCCTAATGTGTCCCTCTGTCTATAAATATACCTAGAAGTTGAATTCTGCTGTAATAAAAATCATTATCTCCTATAAGGCACTTTCTAAATCTCCACCCTTATTCTATAGGAACAGTACATGGGTAGAATGTGTGATAAACATATTTTTAAAACAAACAATTGAAGTGATTTGGCCCTGTGTCTATGATCGTTTTGCATTCTGGCAAAGGCATTTTCATATGTATGTGCGTTTCCATAAGAAACGCTTCCCTGATCAGTGGTATGGTATTGGCTTCTCTAAACATGAGGTGCCACTGCATACTAATTAGCGAGCAAATGGGGTCCAAGATAAGATCTTAGTGCAGTAAGACCATTCAGAACACAGCTAACGGTGCCCTGCAGGTATGTCTTTTGTGACCTGTGCCATACTATTTTTTTCCCCAACATCCATACCATCCTCTCTCATAGGACCCACCCCTCCCTAAAGCCCACATACACTCTGTTAAATGCCTCTAAATTAGCCACTCAACAGCTGTGTGAAACCTGCCATCTTCTAAGATTCAAGTCTTGTCTGTGGTTCTTCTGTGGAAGAACAGCATCAAGACGAGCTCACATGTCCCCTTTTCGGGCACCACTCAGCTTACTGTCAGCTTCCATCAGTTTTGAGCTGTTACTCCTTTATACCAGGGACCAACAAAGTAAATGTCCAGGAGCCAGATCTGGCCCACTACCTGTTTTTATGAATAAAATCTTATTAGAACACAGCTACACCCATTGATTTACATGTTGTCGATGGTTCTTTCTCACTCCGAGGAGGGAGTAGTTGTGGCAAAGTTGAACAGTTGCTATGGAGACCATATGGCTTGCAAAGTGTAAACTGTTTACTGTGTGGCCCTTCACACAGAAAGTTTGCCAACCCCTGCTTTACGCAGTATTCCATTCTAGCTCGTTCCGTACATAACGGTCACAGACTTCTCAGTGCTGATCAACTTGGAACTCAACAAAACTGCTTTTGAATTGATTTGTGTATTCATGTCCATATTCACCAGAGATCATACATGTTTCCATATTTAAAGTATAGCCATTAGAATCTTCTTTCACTTTGGTAAAAAAGAAATCCTAAAAAGGGACTCATTCTTTCTTAATGTTTTCAGTTAGTGAACAGAGACTAAGAAGTTACAGCTACTCCCCAAGCCCCAAAACAGTCATGTCCCGAGATTCTAATCCCGAGTAATGAATCCTCTCAAGTCATACTGCCTGAGGAAAGTTGACTTCTCCAGACGCAGAACTCCCCCAGCATATTTCCTTTTTCTCTTGATTCATTTCCTGACAGCATACCACATTGCCAGATGGACACCCTAACTGAAGGTCTAAGGAAACTCATTTCCAAAGAATGTATTCATGAAATAAAACTTATCTGGCACTTGTATTTTTTTTTTTTTTTTACTGGTAAAGAAGGTTTTTAAGTGGCGCAACCAAAATAGCCTCTATTCTGTCCGTGTAGAAACTAGTCTGATACAAGAGAAAATACTATTTAACTTTCTTTAAACAAAAAGCAGAACTTCCATTGGTACTGTGCTAGTGACCACATCGGAACCAAGTGACGAGAGCGGATTTTGAAAGAGATTAGGATTAACAAAGCTCTGGAAGGGCCACTGTATGTGAAACATGGCTTCTGAAGAAGCACCTGAAACAAAACCCAAGTCATTTGCTGCATATTTAGCAGTGGCCGGTGGATACTGAGCTTGGAATATGGCCTGGTGTAGAATAAAGATATGTAACCTTTATCACTCAGGGAACCAATAATTACATTTTGGAACTAAATCATACTGCTAACAACACTCCTTCCTGAAGCTCTTATGTTTTAAAAATAGACCAAGGTGAAAGCCAAAACAAGTTACCAGCCCTTGGCACACGAGTTAACGGGGTAACAGTGAGGGCCAAGTTCACTACAAACACCAAAGGACTCTTGACCAAGATCTAACTCAGTTCAATCAGCATTGGTCAGATGCCTATAGTACCAAGGTACAGGTGGTACTAGGGATACAGAGGATGGATAAGCCGTACATGGGCCCTGGCCTCAAGGACTTCACAGTCTTGTAGGGGAAGGGAATGAATTCTACTACCAGACAGTATAACCACCAAACACAAAGATGCAAAAATACTTGATAAAGGAGTGGAAAGGAATGGATGAGTAATTCATGCTGGGATAAGTAATTCATGCTGGGATTCGTCTGAGCTTTTAAGAATGAAATAAAGTGGGGCACCCGGGTGGCTCAGTTGGTTAATTGACTGCCATCAGCTCAGGTCAAAATCCTGGAGTCTGGGATTGAGCCCCACATCGGGCTCTTATGTTATGGACATTAGGGAGGGTATGTGCTATGGTGAATGCTGTGAAGTCTGTAAACCTGGCGATTCATAGACCTGTACCCCGGGGGCTAATAATATGTTAATAAAAAATTTTAAAAAGAATGAAATAATGTTCTCCTCCCTCCCCTTTTTCCTTTCATCTGGTATGGGCCTACCACTGGCAACACCCACAACTGGGAGCCAATACCCCTATTTCTCTCTTTTCTCTGGTTTGAGGAATGTCATGAATATCTTGACCATGCCTACATGATCAAGCTTGCAGTTTTATACTTTTTTTATTTTTATTTTTAAAGATTTTATTTATTTGACAGAGATCACAAGTAAGCAGAGAGGCAGGCAAAAGGAGAGGGGGAAGCAGGCTCCCCACTGAGCAGAGAGCCCAATGTGGGGCTTGATCCCAGGACCCTGGGACCATGACCTGAGCCGAAGGCAGAGGCTTTAACCCACTGAGCCACCCAGGTGCCCCTATACTTATTTTTTTTTAAAGATTCACTTATTTTAGAGAGAAAGAGTGGGGGTAGGGGCTGCAGAGGGAGAGGAGAGAACCTCAAGCAGGCTCCATGCCGCACATGGAGCCCAACGCAGAACTTGATCCTGAGACCCTGAGATCACGACCCGAGCCCAAACCAAGAGACAGACGCTCAACTGATTGAGCCACCCAGGCACCCCTGTAGTTTCTATATACCTAAAAGAAATTTCTGACTCACTTGGGAAAATTAAGAAGAGAGGGAGGGTGGGTCAATGTATCTTAGAAGTTTTAGACCGTGAACTTGAGTTGTGAAAGATTTCTTTTGGAATAGTAGTGCCATACTTCTGTGGTCTGAATGAGCAGTCCTCACATTGTCCCAGGGTGCATTAGTCCTTGCAGCCTCTGAGCATGGGGGGACCTGGGGGGGGGGACAGGAGATGCTACACAGGGTCTCCCACAGCTCTGTTTTTATCTGCTCTAAATCCTGGGCTTTCACCTAAGATTGATGGTCTCAGGAAATGTACCATCGCTCAATTCAGAGTCTTAAAAACAGTATTTCACTTGAAGGCCCTGGTGATGAGAGGAAATTGCAAGCCCCAGATGTGCTAGGTATGGTCAGAGGTCCCTAGTGTTCTGTCCGATATAAATATTACCTTAGAAAACTTGACCAGAACCTGCTTTTCAAAAATAAACTCATACAGTCGGAGGATTCTCTAAAACAAACAAGACCAGTGAGTCTTCAGCAGTCTACTCTCAAGGCTCCTGGAATCTGTTGAATTATGAGGAGGAAGTTGAGGGTTTGTTCCTAGATCTGGCTCTGTGGTTTGCCCCTTAGTGGGACTCCTCTCTTTCCCCCCGTTGTTTTGTTGTGGTTTTTTTTATCCTATTTTCTCAAATGCCCCCAGTCTCATCATGGGGGTGCTCAGCTTCTACCAGATAGAAGGAAATCTCCCAAGGGGATGGGCTCTCGCCTCTGTGGCATTTCGCCTTGCATTTGGGGTGCAGACTTTGGCACACACATCCACTCCCGTTTATGTTTCGGTGTACTGTCGAGAGTAAAGAGATTGAGATTTTTGGACGTTGAGCTTGAGGTTTTAAAGCTGTCCTGGAAAAACAATGCTCAATTTGTCAGATTCCTACTCTGTGCCAGCTTTCATCCAGTTGAACACATGAACTCTATGGATTCTGTAAGTTACGTCTCCTGGATTGTGTTATCTGTTTACACTGATTTTAAGTGTATGTAAAGGTTATTTGACTGGATGTGTCCTTCGGGTTCTTTTTGTTTCTGGTTGTTGTTGTTTTTTTTTCCAGAAGGGAATAAATGAATTGTCTTCTCAGCTTTTGTTTGGTAAAAGCAGCAAAATTGGTATGAAACTGTATATTTATGCATTTTTTTCCTTTCTGATATCTCTGCCTCTTCCTCTCTCCATTATTAAAGGAAGAAATACCCCTGGGAAGCCAATGAGAGAGGTTAGTGAGACTCAGGCTCACAGCCACGGCTTCTGTGTGTCTCATCGCGCTTTCTATGTTTGGCGTTTGTGTAAGAAGTGTGTGTATGCACGCGCATGTACGTACTACATGTGTCATCATGTAAGGATGGTAGTCACCTCTCCACTTGCAGCTCATGAGGAACATTCTTCAAATGTTCATTGCCATTGTCATCACCATGACGACAGGACCAGGGGTTGGGGAACAGGAATCTCTATGAAATGGCAACCCTTGGTAGTCCCTAGGTCGTTAGCCCACAGTTCATCATCTGTTGCCATTTGTAACACAAACAGAACCCTCAGCGTAAACTTAGCCTCCAACAGAACTGAGGAGTCCTCAAGTGTCTGTGTACTTTCAGGACCTTAGCATTTTCTGCCAATGCCCTGGGTTTTTTATTCTCCTGGAATGACTTCATTTTGTTTTTGTTTTCTTTTTTCCTCATTCCTACACTCCTGTCCCACTCTAGCTAACATTTTTTTTTTTGAGCACTTACTGTGCCAAGCACTATTTTAAGCACTTGCCATCTTTTTCATGAGGTAATCTTCATGCCAAACCTCTGAGGTAGGTACTCTTATCAACCCCATTTTACAAACTGGGAAACTGAGTCAGTGAGAGAGTAAGCAGTGTCTTCAAGGTGACAGAGCCAGAATTTGCATCCAGGCCACCAGGGTCCAGGGCCACTCTCTTCTGCTGAATTGCCCCCTGAGAAAATGGTGTCGGAAAGACTCACACCATGTCAGCTAGCCCTTTAGAAAGCGCTCTGTTTTCACTTGGCCTTTGGAAACCCAGGTAGAACATAATAAGGATAAAAACTGAATGTTGGGAGTCTTGAGGGTTTTTTAAGTGCCTATTTATGGGTTAAAAGGGGGGTAGGGTACAATATTATCGCTGAATGTGGTGTGAGGTTTTTCAGGGAAAGCTGCTGCATACTTTTATCAGAAACAGCATCTGAACATTCAGTTTCCTAATCAAAGGGCTAGTAGATGACAGAATGTTGACTGACAGCCCAAGGGAAACAGGCTTGTCCTTACCAAGAGTTCAGCATGAAGGATGCGAGAAGAAGAGCTCTTCCATGGGTGGCCATAACATCCACTATTCTGGGAGACAGGATGAACGGGGAGAGTGCTGACAAGAGAAGATTCTAGATCCTTAGCAACAGGCTAGACAGGAGGAGTTCCTGATTCATTTAAACATAAGGAGTCATACTGGAAAGTCTGCCAACACCATGCCGTGCAAGTCTAATGAATTTAATGATCCTTTAGTGTTTTTGCACCAGTGCTCTCTTCCAAGGCTTGGGACACTGGGGTCCTAGGGAGGGGGGTGGGAGGGATAGGCTGGGAGGAGAAACAGGAAATGAATTGGTGAAGCAGTGAATGCTCCTGATGGTTTGCCTGGCTCACGTACTTCTTAGGTGAGGCTTCTTGGGTTCATTCACATGGTAAGTGCCCCTTACAGTTTCTCTTATTAAAGTTTTACAAAAAGCTGCACCTTAATTTTGAGTGCCCTGAACATGTTTCTCTCATGAACAAATAAATCTTGGAAAAGGCCAGCCCGTATATCATTCAAGTCACAGAGGCATTTGGAAACTTTATTACCTGAGCCGTATTCCAGTCAGATACGTTTCCAGAAAACCCCAGAATCAAAGTGATTTTTTTTATTGTTAAAAAATCACCTCAAAGGTACAGTAGATCAGATAGTTTTTAAAGATTCAATTATAGAGAAGAGAAACACAAGTTTCACTACCCCGGCTTTGCTGTGGCCAAGTGAATGCTAAACATTTATTTGGGAACTGTATTTTAAAAAAAAAAAAAAGAGTGCCAGATTGCTTTTGAGGTCTTGGATCTCTGCCAGAAAGTCTCAGTTCCAGTCACTGCCGAAAACAACTCCTTCAGGCAGTGGTGGCATGGGACTAAATGGGTTGCAGTTCACGCCAGCTTGGAAAAACCTACCGCTGCCCTCATGTTCAGTGCATGGTGTTTGTGTTCAATGATCCTCACTTAAGAATGGATTAATACTTTCTATGGACGCATTTTTATGTCAATTTGTGCCTGAAGCCGACTGAAGATGCCTATAGTCTGGCGTCCTTCTCAGTGCCTCTCACGTTCATAGTATGAGATTTTAATTTTGACTTTGGAAAAATCTGTCAGGTGAAATTAATGACCTCACTGATGTTTTGCCTTACACACATGGATAACAGAACCGGGATACAGATCTGTTTTCTGTATCCCTATCACACTGTAGTTTTATGCCTCCACTGGATTGAGTTACGATTCTTTGAGGCAGTCTTCTGTCAAAGGGATAGAATATTTTTCTGGCTCTAATGAACACCTCCATGAAAAATACTGCTGTCATTATTCTGGTGAAATGGGTATTTATAAATAAAGTAACCGAAGGCATACTATAGATACAGTGAGGGGACTCTGAAGGTGGTTCTTTTTTCTAGTGCAGGGAGAGCCTTGAGGCCATTTGCGAACATTTAAAACTGTCCGGACAGGTGAAAGGCCACCTCACATTTTATGGGAGGGTGTGTGGTGTATTAAGAATAACCAACCTCTCTTTTTACCCAGTCACTTTTTAAATATCAGATGCCCCTAGAAATGATGCCTCTGGAGAGTCTCAAGAGTTTTCCCTCCGGATAGTAACTGAACATTATTTCAAGGAGTAGAAGCACCTCAGGGCTATGTAATCTACAAGGCATTTTACTCGTGAATTGCATGCCACATTCCCTAGCCTGCACGTTTAGGTAGATACTTTTTGATTATTATGATCAGTAATTTCTTTCCTGTTCAGTTTAGGTTTTGTAAGACATTCTCTACCTCCCTGGTGGACTCTACTATAGTTAGAGGGGGATGATGAGAAATCGTGTGACTTCTGTCCAGGTATCAGGTTGGAAGGGTCTTGGGTTTTGTTTGTACTGGCTTCCTTAATCACTGCTAAAACAGCAAGTCATTGAAAAATTTCAGGCCATCCACTCGTTTTCAGTTACACACAAATAATAGGGTAGAGCTCCCAGGGTTGCTGGGCTGTGCAAAACAGATACGAAGGAAGCCCTTTAGCCTGGTGGCATCAGGTACTAGGTGGTGCTTTCAGCTGTAAGGAGCAGCAGAGAACCTTCTGGGTCCTCCAGTGGTTTTTATGGTTTTGAAAAGCCGAAGATGACTTCAGTTCTTCACTGAGGGCTGCCACGCTCCCGGCCCGCTCTAAGAGTAGAACACCTGCTTTGTCCAAGTTTTCCTCTTTGCCATCTCAAGCAAAATTCCGTGTGATTTTTTAAAACCTGATTCTCACTGAAACTCTTTGCGTTGATGAAGGTCAACAAGATTTGCAAACGTGATCACCTTCGTGTAAATGGCCGAAGGGTGTGAAACTTTTAGTAAGTCTTAACTTGATCTGGTGCCAACACTGGGTAAGTGCCGGCCTCTGAATCCTTTTCAGACCCTCTCTCTCATGTACTGAAAAATGACAGGTCTCTTGAAGTAAATACTAGAACAGAATTCCTGCCCTAGTCTATCTTTACTTTTTACAGGGATTTTAACAATTATGAGAATCCATAAAGTTGATACATGGCAAGGTAATAATAGCCTTGTAAAGCATTTTTAGTTCTAAAGGCAGTACTCCAAGAAGAGAATGATTTAGTAATGTCCAAGAATTAAAATTAGCTACATAAAAATATGGGACATATAGGAAAAGGCAAGCCATAAAGCAGGTCTCAAATTAGCTTCCTCTAGGTCGGAATTCTGCCGCAGAGTAGCGGGGACATGGTGCTGCTTTTGGGCTCCATGCTGGGGGATCAGTGCTAGGTCATGTCACATTATTATTAAAAGGCTCTTCTGATAGTTAACCTCCATTTAGGAGGAGAACAAAAGTGGATTCACCGGATACCCAAATCCGTGCTCTGCATGGGGGTCATGTTGAAATTAGGCTCTAGAGTCACTTGGAATGAAAAGTGATTTTTCTGAGGAAGCTTCCAAATTCCAATGTTAATATACAAAGAGGTTGATTCAAGAGTTTGTTTTTCAATTCAAGTAAAAGCAGAGAGAAAACAATCTCCACCGTAGCCTTAAACGTGAGCCGGCGGCTTGAAAGAGCATGGAAGTGAAGATCCCGTGTCGTGGTCATGGTGGCAGTGATGAGAATGGTGATGACCATATGTAGTGGCACTGGCAGTGGTGACAGTTCTGGGGGCGAGGGGGTAGTAGATGATAACCGAGAATTCACGTACAAGGGCACAGTAAGTTCCTCTCCCATGACAAGGTGGGGAAAGTCCATCCCATCGAGAGATGGTCCTGTTCCAGTAGCAACCTTGTGCTTCTCCGTGGAAGCCTCCGGCTAGAGGCTTCCATTGGGAAGATGAGTGCGCTCTCTGACACTTTTCCACTGAAATGACCATGGCAGCCTGATCCGGTATTAAGCTGATACTAACAACGTGGAATGGCTTCATTAACAAGGCTTTGCTTCTTCCTGGAAATGGGTGAACAACCAAATCCTGTTGTGTAGACCCTCGGTGCAGCTTCTGTGTTGTCTTCAGCTAGAGGTGGGGAAGGATCTCCCAGATGGTAAAGAGTCAGGGTGGTGTGATCTGCACCTAGTGTCACGTCTCTCTCTCTCTTTGTTTTCCAGGACACAATGTAGGAAGCCTTTTCCACTTGGCAGATGATTTGGGCAGAGCGATGGAGTCCTTAGTTTCAGTCATGACAGATGAAGAAGGGGCAGAATAAATGTTTTACAACTCCTGATTCCCGCATGGTTTTTATAATATTCATACAACAAAGAGGATTAGACAGTAAGAGTTTACAAGAAAAAAAAATCTATATTTTTGTGAAGGGTAGTGGTACTATACTGTAGATTTCAGTAGTTTCTAAGTCTGTTATTGTTTTGTTAACAATGGCAGGTTTTACACGTCTATGCAATTGTACAAAAAAAGTTATAAGAAAACTACATGTAAAATCTTGATAGCTAAATAACTTGCCATTTCTTTATATGGAACGCATTTTGGGTTGTTTAAAAATTTATAACAGTTACAAAGAAAGATTGTAAACTAAAGTGTGCTTTATAAAAAAAAAAAAGTTGTTTATAAAAACCCCTAAAAACAGACACAGACACACACGCACACACACACACACACACAAACTTTGAGGCAGCGCATTGTTTCGCATCGTTTTAGCGTGATATCCATATGAAATTCATGGGTTTTTTTTTTCTTTTCTGGCCTAGTAAAGATAGGACTTCCTCTAACACCACAAATGACTACATCACTTTGCCCTTTCTGGAGACTGAGTGGGACTGGCTGTGGGTTCTCGCTTTCTGCATCTATATGTCTAGAAGTATGTAAATACTGTAGGTATATAGATAAAATAGACCGGACTTTCTAGAGACCTTTGAAACTTCTTGTTCCAATGATCTGGCCACTTCCTCCCGGAAAGAGATTGCTTCTGGTCATCCAGGCTTACCTGCTTGGTCTAGAAGGAATTTTCCCTAGAGCCTGAAACCAGGAGGCAACTCCCACACTAAAACATTGTCTGGGGCTCCAGCTGTTTCTCATTTGAAACTTTCCACTGACAGCTGCGGTACTGAATTTTTTAAAAAGGGACGTAGGAATGAACACACAGGACTCACTGTCCGAGTAATCCTTCAGCTGGGACAGTCAGCTTGCCGCTGCTGCCAGGGCCTCCATCTACATGTAACGATGCTTCAGTGGAAGTCAGGACATCAGAAGATACTTTTAACTTGCAGACAGTAAGGAGGACTTCCTGGTAGGGCTGGAGGGCTGTGGATTCGCAGCCAATCCCTGGGAGGGAGGGGGCCACTCTTGAAGTAAAGGATTGGATGAATGTTCATAACCATACATAGAGATCTTTGTAATTACAATGAAATCACACTCTTCCCTCACCTCACAGTGAAACAGCAGTGGGTAATTGAGGGCGTTTTGCTTGCTTGCTTGCTTTCTTAAAAATGTTTTTTTCCCCATCACAAGGAGTTTTTAAATGCCACAAGACTTCATTTAAAATAGCCCTTGGGGAGGGGTGTAAGAGCCTCATCACGGTGCGCTCCTGTGAAATCCGCACCCAGAAGCCCGTGCGTGAGCTTTGTTTCCTTCCTACTTCCCATTTCTCTACAAGGAATTCCACACAGGTCTGTAAGGGGAAACACAGATGGATTCCCATATTCCAAAGGGTACTCCAAAACCCTTGCTGGTGGATGAGGAAGGTTAGAGACACAAACATTGTTCAGAGAGAGTAACCCACGAGGATTAACTGGTAGGAACAAGTTTTACTCTCTCATCTTCTTAGCCTTTCATTTGTTTTTAATCATTCATTCACTAGAAATCACCGTGTGACCTGTTGTTTTGCAAATCTGTTACCTCTTAGGTCAGTGTCATTAACTTTGCAGAGTGGGTTTTGTCTATTATTTTATTAATGATAATTAACATGCTTCTCATGCTCTTTCTACCTCACTTTGGTTTTGGGGTGTTCCTAATAATTGTGCACACTTGATTCACAGCCCCACTACTTGTCCATCGTGTGAACATTTTTCTCCATTTCCCCCCCCCCCCACTGTCATTTCCGAAAGAAAACCCAAAGCTCTAAGGTAACAGAATGACATAAAGATTTGGTTTTAGTCGTGCATTTTTTTCCTTTATGTGACACTGGACTTTTTCTTTTCCCTGTGGATTTTTTTTTTTTAACCACAATTAAAAGCAAGGGGTTGTGTTACTTCCTACTAAGCAGTTTTAAGTTTCATTCTAAAAGCAGAGGTAAATAGAGCGCATAATTTTGTTTTAATCTTTTCGTTTTACCTTTTAGACATTAGTTTTGGAGTGAGTCTGTCAAAATATTTGAATAAGAACTGAGAGCTTTATTGCTATGTTTTAAGCATAATTTGGACATTATTTCGTGTTCTTTATAACCACCAAGTATTAAAACTGTAAATCATAATGTAACTGAAGCATAAACATCACATGGCATGTTCTGTCATTGTTTTCAGGTACTGAGTTCTTATATTGTGTTTTAACACCAACACTGTAACATTTACTAATTATTTTTTTAAACTTCAGTTTTACTGCATTTTCACAACATATCAGACTTCACCAAATATATGCCTTACTATTGTATTATATTACTGCTTTACTGTGTATCTCAATAAAGCACGCAGTTATGTTACAAAAAAAGTGTCGAGTATGGTATTTTGTCTTTGGTTTTTAATGACATAATACATTGATAGGGTTGATGAGTGAAAAATTGAGAAAGAAAAGTGGTGAAAATACCTTATTCCCACATCATGCACACTGGCCTGTGAGCAAATGTTATTTTCTTGTGTCTCCTTCCAGACGATCACAATTGTGAAAGCAATTACAAACACACGGTCCTACTTTTGTCCTCTTCTGACACCTGAGATAGATAGCTTTCTATGCACTCAGCTCTGTACCTTGTTTTTTGTTATTTTTTTAAACAGGAATGGACTCGAGATCCAGCCATTCTTATTTATATCACAAGAAATGTTTCCATCTCAATATGTAAAATGCTTTCTCGTTCCTTTTTTTAATAGTTGCACAATATTCCAGTGTAGGTTAGTGGGACACCACTTAAGCTGCCCTCTTTGGTGGGACATGTGGGTTGTTTCCCGTCTTCTCCAGTGACAAACAGTACCGCACGTCTTTTGTGTAATCATGTCACTCATGCCAAAATCTTATCTGTGGGATGCGTGCCCACAGGGGAGATTTCTGGGCTGAAAGTGCAAGCATGTAGAGCTGGGGCAGATCATTTTGGTGCAGCGATAGTCCCAGTGATCATTCGGTTTCCTGCTTCAGCCCTCGTAAGCAGAGGAATTAACCAGTGTGTGATTAACATTTGCTTCTCAGAGTTCATCGCTCTGTTACTGTTAACACACCAAATCTCGGGGGGCGGTCAGAGCAACAGGAGTCTCACCTAAAAGGATACCCCAGAACCGGTTTGGGGGAGGATAGCCCTACTTCAAAGTCATGATCATCAGGACTAGAGGGAGATCCCCTCGCCCCTGTCCTGCTCTGCTTCTGTCCTAACTGCGGAGGCGGCGAGGCAACGAAGGAGCCCATGTGGCTCCCCTAAGGAGGGGTGACGTTTGCCTCTGACCGCAATGCATGTTCCCCAGCAGTGTTCACACCGCAGGGGTCCAAAGACATTGTGAAGTCCACCAGGTGAAATCTAGTGATTCTGTAAGTGGGGAGGGTCAAGCTCATTAAGAATGATGCTGAGTGAGTATTACATACAGCGTTTCTGCTAGGAATCACCTGTTCAGTTTCTGAGGGTGGGCTGATGACGCGGTCATGAAAGATGGCCCCTGAAGTCCACGTACACCAAGACTACTACTCACTGTGTTTCAGTCCACCCTGGATCCCTCCTGCCATTCCCCAAACCTGCCTTTGCTTGAAACATCCCAAAGGGCTCTTTGGAGGGTATGAAACTAGGTCTCCAAGGAACCCAACACTTCACCATGGCCACCACAACTGCATGTGGACTCTGAGAAGGGCATTTTGGCTTCCATCCCACATTTGACACAGGCTGGGGAGGAAGGGAATTATTTCAGTCAAAATGTAAAACGGATCAAGCTGGTGTAGACTGTGCACCAGCAAGCAAAATGTGTATTTAGGGGAAAGCACCCAGACGAAGGGCTGTATCCTGTGGAGCGGGGATGGCATTCCCTGAATCTAACACTGAATGGTGGCATGAATACCAAGACGAGCACTGGCACACTTGCAGACACTTTCCTTCAAATTAAGTGTAGCAAGGACACGAACAGAATTCTTTCCCACAGTAGCCTGACCAACTACTAGAGTAGACCAACACATTCTCCATCACTCCATGGACAGCAGAGTGCTCCGAGCTCATGGACTTACTTGATAACATGAGAGCAGCAACACGTCAGACTTTCCATAATAAACAATACTGTGTGTGTGTGTGAGAGAGAGAGACGTTTGGGGAGGTTTGAGAGTGGCCCTTTTTTTTTTTTAAGATTTTTATTTATTTGAGAGAGTAAGAGCACAAGAGTGCGGGCGGGGGAGGGAGATAGGCAGACTCCCCACTGAGCAAGGAGCTTGATGTGGGGCTCGATCCCAGGACACTGGGATCATGACTTGAGCCAAAGGCAGACCACCACTGGGTGGAGCCACCCAGCTACCCCCAAAGTGCTTTTCTTATATAGTAAGGGTTATATGTATATAGTCACATGAGGCTTAAATTCTACACCTACATATACGTATGTGCATTTGTATTATTTTATATACACACACAGGATCAAGTTTTAGCTCTGCTGTAACTTGGGATCATTCACGCTCACAGAAACATTGCGAGAATAGCACAACGAACCCTTATATGCCCTTTATCCAGATTCAACAACTGTTTGCTTGTTGGGCCATTTACTTTTTCCTTCCACATAGAGTCTATTTTCTTCCCGAACCATTTTAAGAATTAAGTTTCAGACATCATGCCCCTTTATGCTTAAATACTTCAGGTAAATTTCCTAAGAACTAGAACATTTTCTTGTATAAGCACATGACCATGAGCAAAATAAAGAAACTTAACATTAAAGATAACATCTACACAGCCACATTCAAATGTTGTCACCGTGCAATGTCTTTCATAGTTATGTGTTTCCCTGATCTGATCAAGAATCTAATTCACGAGCTCATGACATTGAGTCCTGTCTCTTTGATCTTCTCTGATTCGGAATGGTTTCTCTGCCTTTGTCTTCAAAGACCTTGACATGTTTTAGGAGTACAAGCCAGTGACTTCGTAGGATATGCCTCCATTTGGGTTTGTCTTATGTGCCCTTCATGATTAGATGCGAGGTATGTGTTTTTGGCAGGAATAGAACACAAGTAACAATGTGTCCCCCACACCTCCGAGAGGAGGCATGTTACAATGGTCCGTCCCATTCTTAGTGATGTTAGCTTTAGCCTTGGTGAAGGTGGTACCTCCAGGTTTCTCCACTTGGTATACATTTTAAGACCTAATTATTCTTAAGCCTGTAGGTTCACCTAGAAAATCTTACTATTTTCCTAGGTATTACTGTAGATGATCTGTGTAAAATAGGCCCCCTTTCAGAGAGTTCCAGTTAAGATGGCAACATGGGAGCCTCCTGAAGTCACCTCCTCCCATAGACACACTCAGTCTTCACCTCCATACAGAACAAGTCCCTCTGTAAGAAACCCAGAAACTAGCTGAGTGACTCCAATACATACCAGGCAAGTGACAAAAATGGGAGGAGAGGCGGAGACACAAGGTCACCATAAACCCCATCCCTGGCATACCAACGCACAACCAGGAGGAAACTCACAACTCCCACCTTCTCCCTGAGGAGTGATGGGTTTGGACTCCACATCTGGCACCCCAACTTTTAAGACTTCCTTGAGAGATAAGGGCCCCTAAACCTCTAGCTTCAAGAGCCAAAGGGGCTTGTGTCCATGAGATCCACAAGCCTCTGGTGAACAAGGAGACACATGGTAAAGGGCTCATGCAGACTCGCCACGGCTAACCCCCTAGGGCACAACACAGAGGCAGCAGACCGAGATGCCCAGTCTTTCCTTGAAAGAGACCTATTTGCTTCTCCCACTAGCTGCAGCCCAAGGGGGAGGCTTCTAATTGAACGCATACGTCGCAACGGACTGCAGCGCTCCCCAGAGACCCCAGAGGGCAGTGGATGCTAGTTTTGTGCTCCTCCTCGGCCTCGCTCAAGCATGCCAGTCCCTCCCAGACAGGAACTTAGGCACACGTGGCACTCTGGCTCGGGGGGGCTACTGTCCAGGGGATGCCCCTTCATCCTCTGGCTCTGCTAGCCAATGGGGCTTCATTCGAAGGTGCCACGGGACTGTAGCAGACAGAGAAACTGTTCTTAGCCAGCTGTCCCCCCACCCCCACCCCGGGCATGGCACAGAGCCCACATGCAGAAACACTCTGTCCTGCCTTAGAAGAGGCCTATCTGCTCCTCTTAATGGCTGCGGCCTGAGAAACCAGCTTCTAACTTAGACATGTGGAGGGGCAGATTTGATACTCTACAGAAACCAGAGGATACGATCTTCACCTCTCCCTCTGCTTCACTCCAGGACACTGGTGTCTCCCATAAAGGAGCTTCAGCACATGTCTGGTGCCCTGCTTTGTGCAGCTACTGCCCGAAAATGCCCCTTGATCCGCTGGCTCTGGTAGCCAGTGGGGCTTCTGTTCCTCCGTCCTATGGGACTATAACAAACAGAGAAACTGTTCATCAGCTATCCATCCCCACCCCCACCAGGGTACAGCAGAGGTAGTGCACAGAAATACCCATCCCACAGTCTTCCTCTGAAACAGAGGTACCAGCTTCCAATTCGCCTGCATCTAGGTGCCGACCTGACAGATCTCAGCATACCATCAACCACTGGGAGTCACTAAGAACAAAGAACGCTGCTTCAGCTACATCCACAGTTCCCAGACTATGGAAAGAGCCCAGATGTCCATCAACTGATGAATGGATAAAGATGTAGTATATATATACAGTGGAATAGTACTCATTTTTAAAAAAAGAAATCTTGCCATTTGCTACAACATGAACAGAACTAGAGGGTATTATGCTAAATGAAATAAGTCAGTGAACGAAAGACAAATACCGTATGGTTTCATTTCTATGTGGAATTTAAGAAACAAAACAGATGAACATTTAGGGGAAGGGAAGGAAAAATAAAATCAGAGGAAAACAGAGAGGGAGGCAAACTATAGAGACTCTTAACTCTTGGAAACAAACTGAGGAGGAATGGCGGGGGATGGGGTAACTGGGTGACAAGCACTAAGGAAGGCACTTCCTATAATGAGCACTGGGTATTATATAAGACTGACGAATCACTAGATTCTATCTCTAAAAATAATAATACACTATATATTAATTGACTTTAAACAAAAAATTTTAAGAAAAGAATGCTACTAGACAATCACAAAGGTCTCAGAGACAACATAGAGCTGGGTGGGGTTAAATGGTAAGGTCCATCTCCTACACACACCACTCCTTCAAGACACAGACCACTCCTTCAAGGCCAGGAGAAGTGGCTATTTCATCTAATACATAAAAACAAATGCAGAGAGTCAGAGAAAAAGCAGCAGCAAGAAATATGCTCCAAAGGAAAGAACATGATAAAATCTCAGAAAAAACACTTCAATGAAACAGGGATAAGTGATGTAATCTGATACAAAGTTCAAAATAACAGTCATAGTCTACTCATCAAAGTCAGGAAGACAACAAATGAACAAAGCAAGGATTTCACCAAAGACGAAATATATGAAAATACCAAACAGAGGGGCACCCGGGTGGCTCAACTGGTTAAGCATTTAACTGTTGGTTTTGGCCAGGTCATGATTTCAAGGCTGTGAGATCGAGCCCTGCATCTGGCTCCACACTTAGCACAGAATCTGCTTGAGGATTCTCTCTCCCGCCTCTGTGTGTGTGTTAGTGTGTGTGCACGCGCATGCATGTGCATATGCGCGCGCTCTCTCTCTCTCAAATAAATAAGTCTTTAAAAAAATACTAAACAGAAATCATAGTGCTTAAGATTATAGTAAGTGAAAGGACACATTCAATAGTGGGGTTCAGCAACAGGCTGTATGAAGTGTAAAAAGATCTTGTGAACTTGATGATAGGGCAGTGGAATTCATCCAGAGGAGCAAGAAGGAAAAAACAAAAAAAGTGAAGATGGCTTAATGGACTTAATGGGACACCACCAAACATTAGAGGGGTCCCAGAGAAGAGAAAGGGGCAGAAAACATATTTGAAGAAATACTGGCTGAAAACTACCTTAACCTCAGGAACAGAGACAGACATCCAGATCCAGGACACCCAGAGAGCTACAAAGAAGAGGACTCCAAGGAGACCCAAGCCAAGACACATTATAATTCAAGCATCGTACGTTAAAGACAAAGAGGATTTTTAAAACCGCAAGAGAGAAATGAATTGTTACATTCAAGGGAATGCCTATAAGACCATTAGCAGATTTTTTTTAGAATTTCACAGGCCAGAAGGGAGTATCATGTTATATTCAAAGTGCTGAAAGAAAAAAAACTGCTAACCAAAATACTCTATCCAACAAAGTTGTCCTTCAGAAATGAAAGACAAGAGTTTTCCAGAGAAGGAAAGCTGAAGGAGTGTAGCCCTAGAATGGCTTTATAAGAAATGTTGAAGGGAACTTGTGCTCTCTCTTGCTCTTGCTCTCTCGCTCTCTCAAATGAATAAAATCTTCAAAAAATGTTACAGGGACTGCTTAATTTCACACAAAAGGACAAAAATAACTGGAAAACATTAAAGTATAAATCTCACTGGTGATGGTAAATATATAGGTAAATTCAGAGTAATCTAATGTATTGGTGGTGGGTTAATCACTTATAAATTTAGTATGAAGGTTAAAAAAAACAAAGTATTGGGGCGCCTGGGTGGCTCAGTCAGTTAGGCATCCGACTCTAGGTTTCAGCTCAGGTCATGATCTCATGGTCATGAGATCGAGTCCTACATCAGACTCCATGCTCTGTGCAGAGTCTGCTTAAGATTCTCTCCCTTGCCTTCTGACCCTTCCCCACACTCACACTCATGGGCTCTAAAAACAAATAAAAATATCAAAGTAGTAAAAATAACTGTAACTATGACAATTTGTTAAAGGATACATAAGACGGATGTAAATTATGACATCAATAACAAAATGTGGGGGTGAAGGTCAAAATGTAGATGTTTACAATACATGTTAACTTAAGTTGTTAACAACTTAGAATAAACCATTATAAATTTAAGATGCCTTTAAGTGAGGCTCATGGTAACCACAAGGCAAAAACCCACAGGAGATACACAAAATAAAAAATAAGGCATCTAAGCACACTACTCCACAAAAGTGTATCACAAAGGGAGAGAACATAAGAAAGGAACAAAGGAATTCCAAAACAACCAAGAAACAATGAATGAAATAGCAGTAAGTTCATACCTATTAATATTTAGTTTAAATGTCTGAGGACTAAATTTTCTAATCTAAAGACATAGAGTGGTTGACGATATTTTTTTTAAAAAGGACCCAACTTTGTGCTGCTTACAGGAGACTCACTTCAGCATTAGGGGCACACACAAGCTAAAAGGCAGGGGATGGACAAAGATGTTCCATGTAAACGAAAACCGAAAGAAAGCTTGGGTAATTATACTTGTATCAGACCAAGCCGACTTTACAACAAAGACCATAGAAAGAGAAAAAGAAGATCATTACATAATGATAAAGGGGTCAATCCAACCAGAGGATACAGTGTTTGTATATATTTATGCACCCAACATAGGACATATATAAAGAAAAAATTAACAGACCTAAAGAGAGAAATACACAGCAATACAGTAGCAGTAGGAGACTTTAATATGCCACTTTCACCAATGGATAGATCATACAGACAGAAAATCAATAAGGAAACATTGAGCTTACATGGATATTAACAGAACATTCCATACAAAAGCAACTCAATAGACATTCTTTTCAAGTGTACATGTAACATTCTCCAGAACAGATCAGATGTTAGTTGACAAAACAAGTCTTAATAAATATAAGAAGGCTGAAGTCCTATCAAGCATCTCTCCTAACCACAGTGGTATTAAAGTAGACATCAGTTATAAGAAAACTGGAAAATTCACAAATACATTTAGATGAAACAACATAGAGAATCCAGAAAGACTTATTGGTAATAAGATTAATCAGTAATCAAAAACCTTAAAACAAACAAGAGTCCAGGAGCAGATGACTTCAAATGTGAATTCTACCAAACACTTAAAGGAAATTCATACCAATCTTTCTTAAACTCTTCCAAAAAAATAAAAGAGGGAATACTTCCAAATTCATTTTACAAGGCCGTCATTAGCCTGATACAAAAACCATACAAGGACACCACAAGAAAAACCAATTACAGACCAATATCCCTCATGAATATAGATGCAAAAATTTACACCAAAATATGAGCAAACCAAATTCAGTAATACATTAAAAGGATCATACACCATGATCAGGTGGGATTTAGCCCAGGGATGCAACAAGGGTTCACCATCCACAAGTCAATGTGATAGGCCACATTAACAAAATAAGTGATACAAACCATATGACAATCTCAACAGATGGAGAAATATACTGATAAAATTCAACAACCATTTATAATAAAAACTCTCGAGACAAGTTGATATATATAGAACATACCTCAACATAATAAAGGCCATATCATATGAGTAAACAGCTAATATCACATTCAGTGTTCAAAAAAAAAAAGCTTTTCCTCAAAGAACAGGACATAACTAGGATGTTCACTCTTACTACTTTTATTCAACATAGTATTGAAAATTCCAGGCAAAACAGTGAGGTAAGAAGAAGAAATTAAAGGCATCCAAATTAGAAAGGAAGAAGTAAAACTGTTTCTATCTGCCAATGACATATTATGCAGAAAGAAACCTAAAAAAAAAAAAACACCTAAAAAGCTCACCAAAAACTACAGAATAAACAAACTTGGTAAAGTTGCAAGATACAAAATCAGTGTCCAAAAATCTGTTGTGTTCCCATGCCATAGACTAATAATGAAGTAGTAGAAAGAGATATTAAGGAAACAATCCCACTGACAAGAAATAAGTATTGGCAAGGATGTGAAGGGAACCCATGGGCACTGTTGGTGGGAGTGTCCATCTATACAGACACGATGGAAAACAGTATGGATGGTTCTCAGAATTCTAAAAATAGAACTACCTTATTATCCTAAAACTCTACTTTTGGATATTTATCTGAAGAAAATGAAAACACAAACTTAAAAAGATATCTGCACCCCCATATATACACCCCTAGGTTCACTGTAGCATTATCTACAATAGTCAAGATACAGAAACAACTGAAGTGTCCTTCAATAGACAAATGGATTAAAAAAAAGATGTGATATATATATATATATTATATATATATATAGGTGAAATACTATTCACCTATTAAAAAAAAGGAATGAAATCCTGCCATCTGCGACAATATGGATGAACCTTGGGGGAGTTAATGCTAAATGAAGTAAGTCACACAGAAAACGACAAATACCATAGGTTCTCACTTACATGTGGAATAGAAAAAATGCATGTGTGCTCACAGATACAGATTAGATACACAGAACAGATTGGTGGTTGTGGGTGAGTAAAGAGGGCCAAATTTTCAGTTATAAAATAACTAAGTTGTGGGCATGTGATATATAACATAGTAACTATAGTTAATAATACTGTATTTTATATTTGAAATTGATAAGAAGTCAATCTTAAAAATTTTTTTCCTTGTGATGAAAACTGAACTCTGTAGGGCAACAGATGTTAACCACACTTACTGTGGTGGTCATTTTGTAATATACACAAATATCAAGTAATCACACCATATGCCTGAAATTAATATGATGATATATGTCAATTACAGCTCAATTGGACCATCATCATCATCATCATCATCATCATGAATTCTCAAAAAGAATCTCACTTATCATTTCATGAAAAGAATAAAATACCTAGGAATAAATTTAACCAAGGAGGTGAAAGATCTGTAAACTGAAAGCTGTAAGACGTTTATGAAAGATATTGAAGAAGACACCAATAAATGGAAGGATATTTTGTGCTCTTGGGTTGGAAAACCTAATATTGTTAAAATATCCACACTACCCAAAGAAATCCACAGGTTTAACAATATTCTGTTAAATTCCAGTGACATATTCACAGAAATCTAAACAGCCCTAAAATTTATATGGAACCACAAAAGACCCTGAATAGTCAAAGCAATCTTGGGAAAGAACAAAGCTGGAGGCATCATGTGCCACAATTCAAACGATATTATGAAGCTACAGTCATCAAAACATAAAAATGTGGCATAAAAATGGACACATAGATCAATGTTGCCAGAGAGCTCAGAAATAAGCCCATGCTTATTATCGCCATTTACAACAAAGGAGCCAAGAACATACAGTGGGCAAAGGACAGTCTCTTCAGGAATTGGTGCTGGGAAAACTGGATAGCCATAAGCAAAAGACTGAAATTGGCCTATTATCCTATACCAGAAACAAAAATCAACTCAAAATGGATGAAAAATTTAAATGTAAGGACTGAAACTGTAAAATCCTAGAAGAAAATACAAGGGGATCATCTCTTTGGCCTAGGTCTCAGCAGTAATTTTTTGCATTCAACACCAAAAAGCAAAGGCAACAAACACAAACAAACAAAAAAAGTGGGATTACATCAAACTAAAAATCCTCTGCACAGCAAAGGAACCCATTAATAAAATAAAAGGCAGCCTACGGAATGGGAGACAATATTAGCAAATTATACATCTGATAAGAGGTTAACCTCCAAAATATCCAAAGAACTCATACAACTCATTGGCCAAACAACAACAACAATCCCGTATTTTAAAACAGCCAGAACATCTAAATAGACATTTTCCCAAAGATGCCATACAGATGGTCAACACATACACGAAAAGGTACTGAACATTACCAATCGTCGGGGAAACGCAAATCAAAATCACAAGGGTTTACCACCTCACACGGCTGGGTCCGAAAAACCCTGTTCTTCAAGGGACAGGCTTGAGGAAGAGGTGGTGATGGTCTCCTGGGAGGAATTCCAGGCACTTCAGACACTTCCCTGCTGCCCAAAGGAACAAGAAGCCCCTAAAATAGTGGGAGCCTTTGGGCTGCTGTAGCTTTGGACCTTGGCAGACATCAGATGGGGCCCCCAGGAGCCCAACCCAGAAATCTGGCTCCCTGAGGTCCTTTGGCCTCCTGGAAGGCAACCGACTTTTGGCCTGCGCAGCTCAGTCCCCCTTTCTGGCTTTGGGCGTTCACGCCCCTGCACAGCCTTCGGCCCAGATCCTGGTCTCTCACACCTGACTGGGTCCCTGGAGCAGGTCACCTCCACAGTGCGGGAGGGTGCGCTGAGGGAGGGTGCCTGGAGCTTGCTTTCTCTCGGGCAGGAGCCACGTTCCTAAGAATGAGTGTGGGAGGAGGGGTTTCCAGCACCGGGCGGCCCCGTGTTTCTCACCCCAGACTCCCATTTGTTCTGTGGAATCCGAGATCCCAGGAGACGTGACTACTTCTGGAAAGAAGAGTAGTCCTGGGGCTTAAGTCCGCAGGTGCACTGAAGCTCTGGGAATCCTAGGCCATTGTCTCCCTGCCCCGGGTCTCTGGACCCAGAGTTGCGGCCTGCCACCCCACCACCGCCCCTGCCCCCTATGGCCAACTGGGGAGTGAACTGCGCATGCGCTGGCGGGGACGGGGTTCTCCGAAATATTCTGACACTAGATACTTGAAAGAACCCAGGCCGTTTGTTTCCTCGTACCATTCATTGTGCAATTGCATTCTAAAAAATACATTTCTCAAATGGAAGCTAAGGCTAATCTCGCCAAATCGTACCAAACATGTTAAGAACTTTAAACCAACAAATTATTACTAAATTCAACCAAGCATTAAAACCATGGATTGGGGATACTTCATCTCTGTTTTGTTCTTAGCTTCTTGGGCTTTCCAGACTCACCTGGTAAGGCGCAGCCTCTCCGTGGTGTGGCGTACTCCTGCAGGTCCCAGGAGTGCCCACGTCTCAAACCTTGAGGGCTGGGTGGTGGCTAGATGGAGCCTGTCGCCTTCAGCTTCCTGCAGGTAACCCAGAACGCCCTGCAATTAAAAACCAGTCCCTCTGTAGGCGGTGACATGAAAACAGCTGGGAAATATGGTGCTGAGTGAATACTGGAGCCACCAGGAGAGTCGAGATTCCTGGTTCAGTAATTCCTGCCCAGCATGTTGACAATGATCAGGTATCTGTAGCTAAGATGGGTAACTCCTCTTAAGCCACAAGAGGGTAAACATTCAATTCTTTTTTAAAGTCACTACAGTGACAGGGGACTTTGGGCCACGGGGAGACTTCTGCATACATCCTTCCCGCCCTGTGCTCCTGCGTTTGATTTCGCCTTTACCTTGTGTGGACAACAGCAAGCCCCCACACCAGGGTTCCTGGCAATCCTAGCTCCCCCGCCTCACTTATGGGTTATGATGGTTTTCGTCATTTCATTATCAAGAAAACCCTTCCGGCTCAGCAGCGCCCTGGTTGCTGGAATAAACTGCGTAGCCATCCTACCTGTAACCAGGTCGCACTTAAGTCACTGCGACTGCGATGCTTCTCAATAGAGATGCTCAGTATTGGCCTTGGCATTGGGGCAATTCTTCATTACACATGACTCCGCCTTACTTTGCAGTCCTCCAGTACTGGGATGACAAAGTCCCCTCCACCCATTTCCCTGTGCCTCCTGGAAAAACGGTAGAGGACTGCTGGTTCTCTTTCCAACCCGAATACCAAATACCAGCTGTGTTCTTTGCAAATTCCCCCTCACTGGCAGGCTCCAGCTCTTAGATTTTAATGGCCTTAGTTCTTGCATGCTTATCCTCTTTTGTCCAACCCTCTAGTCCGTTCCCTCAAGTAATTTACTGACACCATCCCAGTTGGAAACACCCTCCATGTGAGAAAAGCCAGGATACAAAGAGATGTTTTCCAAGGGTGGAGAAGGAAGTTATCCCCATTACTTTGCATTCATTTCAAAGTAACATCTGACCTTGGCACACATGCAGCTTGTAGCTGCTCCCAGTGCATACCGTGTGCTCCCGGCGCTGTCCCTCTTGTCCTCAGGGGCAAGCCACCCACACCCCAGTCTCTGACAACACCAGCTGCTGGCCGCTCACAGTGGCGTCCCTCTCTGGGCATTGCCTTCAGCCACCGAGGACTGTCTTGTGCAGGTAACACCACCTCTCACGAACGAACAGCCAGGGCCAAAAACTGGCTGATGGAATCATACAGACACCTCGTCCCCTGGCCCCATTTTGGGATGGTGTTGAAAGGCCAGACCAGATCCAGAGCCTCCCGTGGGAGGGGTTGAGGCCTCCGTGGCAACACACCACGGAGGGGAGCTCCTCTGTCCCACCTGCCTCCCTCACTACCTTCACGCCTCTCCCGCCAGCGTGCCCCCGGCAACCTTCCGCACATGACCCATCCCAGGAAACCTCCTGCAGGTGAGCGCTCCCACTGCGGAAAACCCTCCATCTCAGGAGCCCAGGGAGAGCGGTCCGAAACGCTGCCGTTAGTTTGACGCGGAAACAGTTGTAAACTGAGACAAGAGTAACTTACACTGGACCACTCCGCCACCCCACCCCCCCCGCGTCTCTCCAGCCTGCTGCCTACTGTGCTCAGACTGTCTGTCCCTCTGCTCCTAACTCTTGGACTTGCCTTCTTCCCGCGTTCACGTTCACGTCCGCTCACGTTCTGCACCGCAGTATCCTTTCCTTCCCCCACACTGAGCGGAATCACCCTCCTTCCCCCGACCCCCAGCTGATTCCCTCGTGGCTGCTCGCACCAAAAACCTTCCACGTGATGGGCAGGGATGTGCTCTCCCTTAGTACAAACAATCCACCGCACACCCCCACCCCCACCCCTGCTCATGGTATGGCCCGGGGCTCACTCCCTGAACCTCTTGTCTTTAATGGAAATGCTAGCTTGGTGGTCTCATTGCGTCTCAGGGCTACAAATACCTTCAGTGTGAGGATGACTCCCGGGTCGGCATCTCTGGCTGGTGCTTCCTCCCCGAGCTCCCGATATGTAGACCCGGTTGCCTTGTCCACATCTCTACCTGAAGGTCCTCTGGTCTTCTCTAACTCACCATGTCTGAGACTGAGCTCCCGGTGGACCCACCACAACCACCTCCCTGCCACCTTCTAAAACGTTCTCGACCCCAGCCCTGAATGGCAACTCCATCCTTCCAGTGGCTCAGGCCAAAAGTGCCATCATCTGTGACTCCTTTTCTTTCTCACATCAGCAAATCCCGTGGGCCGTCCCTTCAAAATATATCTAGAATCTGGTCACTTCTTTGCACGTCTGCTTCCACTGCCCCAGTCTGAACCATCCTAATCATGCTGCTGGATCATTACAAGAGTCTTCAGCTGCTCTCCCAGCTGCCACCCTCCCTCCTTCAGGCTTGCCTTCACACAGAGTGATCCTGTTAAGGCATAATCAGGTCAGGCCTGTTTGGGACTTAAAACCCACCCACGGCTCCCCATCCCAGAGTAAAAGCCAAACTCCTTCTAGCCTCAATAAGGTTCTAACACAATCTGAGCTGCACCTCTGTCCCCAGCCCAGCTACCTGTCCCTTAGTCCACTCTGCTACACACATCGGATGGCCACTTTACTGTTTCTGAAACACATCAGCCAGTTCTGACCTCAGGGCCTTTGTACTGGCTGTTTACTCTGCCCACCCCCAACCACCAGATGCCTGTTTTTGTGGCTTCCTCACCTCCTCCAGGACTTTAATCAAAATTCACATGGTTGAAAGAATGTTTGGGCCTAAGATGGAGCCGCTTCTGTCTGGGTGCCACGTCAGCAAACTGAAACTTATTAAAGACTTAAGTGTTGTGTCCCTTTAAATGCTCGGCTTGGCCAGAAATACAGTAGAACCAGTCAGCCAATCCCCACATACCACCACCTCTGGGTTCTATACTTACTGCCTTGTTCCCTAATCTTCATCCTATAAAAGCCTCCTGCCTTCCTCTCTGTTCTGCAGTTTTCTGGACCCTTGGGAATGGAGGCTGCCCATTTCATAAAATATAAGGGTTGGTTTGTACCACCTGAATTGTCTTCTTTAATCATTTTTCACAACCTTCTCCTTCAAACCTATCTTGGGCACTAGTGGAAATGCAACCCCAAACTCTACCCCTGCCCTTCCCCCCTTCATGTGGCTATATCACACTGCTTATCAGCTGGCATTATAGAATTCTTGACTTACACATTTGGTGTATTATCCCCCCCAGCTAGAATGTAGAGTTTGTAAGGGTAGGATTTGGGCCAGTTTCGTTTGCCATGATATCCTGGAGCTCCTACAACTCCTGGCACGTAGAATGTGCTCCGAATGAGTGAAGGAACTAGGGAGGATACAAAGGACACAAGAAAAGTCACATGTAGGGATTTCATATACCAGCTTTTTCCTCCGTGGCCATTCATCATGTTCTCTTTATGGTGTAGTGTTCAGAACTTCAGGATGAAAGAGACAGACAGCCCCGCCACATTCCAGGGAGAGTCACAGACATGACGGCTTAGCAAACAAGATTCTAAAAGAAATAAATAAGGGAACGGGAATTTCATACAAAAGGGAAGCAACCAACTGGAGTGATTTAACGTCTTATGTTGAACATGATGACTAGTTCTCCAGCTCTACTAAACAGAGAACCACCGCCCCCACCAAAAAAGGTGGGGAAGTTAACTTGTAGCGTCAAGTATTTGGGAGGATATACAAGGAAGAATACAGGGGCAACCAGCCTGGCTAAATACCGGAGGCAGTGGGTTCGTCTCCCTCTGGAAGTTTTTAAAGGAGAATGCATTCCCCTTCAAGTCTGGTCCTATTGGACAGCAATGCAGGCAGTGGAAAAGCTAAAACAACAACGTCTCATGGCCTCACAACAAACCTTTCCCTCCTCTGCCTTGTGTGGCTGGATGTCTGGTCTAAGCCTGGCCTTTTCCACATACAACGAGACTCCCCACTGCCCCTCATGACTGTTTAGCACCCTGTGGCCCATTCTGGCGTTCTGCTCCAGCACAGGTAAGTCATGGGAAAGTCTTCCTCCAATCTTTTCTTGACCTCCTCCCAGTCTTCTACCATGTTTCTCTTTAAAAATTTTGGCATCCTACCTCCTAGACACAGAGAACGGGCTGGGGGAGCAAATGGCTGAAGGGGGACAAAAGGTACCAACTTCCCCTCATAAAATATGTAAGTCCTGGGGGCGCCTGGGTGGCTCAGAGGGTTGGGCCTCTGCCTTTGGCTCACGTCATGATCTCAGGGTCCTGGGATCGAGCCCCACATCGGGCTCTCTGCTCAGCGGGGAGCCTGCTTCCCCCCCACCCTGCCTGCCTCTCTGCCTACTTGTGATCTCTCTGTCAAATAAATAAATAAAATCTTAAAAAATATATATATATATAATTCCTGGGGATGTGATGGACAGCATAGCGACTATAGTTAATAAGACAGTACTGTATATTTGCAAATTGCTCAGAGTACATCTTCGATGTTCTCATCACAAGAGGAAAATGTCTAATTCTGTATGGTGACGGGTGGTCACAACACTCATGCTGTGATCATTTGGTAGTGTATGCAAATGGCAAATCATTATGTTGTACAACTGAAACTAGCGTAATGCTATAGGTCAATTATACCTCAATAAAACAAATAAATAAACAAATAAAAAACCAAATAAATAAATATCTTTGGTATCCTGAAACTATATAGTATACCCTGATGTACTGATACAGAATTCACACAAAAATTCTGTAAGATGTTGTAACTGTAAAGTAGGAATTTGTGGAAGGGTTTTTTCCTAACTCTGAAAGCATGACAGTCTCAACAATTACATGACTATTCATAATGTAGGCATCTACTGGGTTTCTGCTTCATGCCAGGCCCTTAGGAAGTCAAAAGGGGGTTGGTTTGTAACTCGCAGTCCACTAGAGGGTCTGGGTAAGAAATAATTGCTGTGGGTCTTGCTATAATCTCACATAAACTAAAAGTGATAGCTCAAGGACAGTGTGCTAAGCAAAGAGGGAGAATCAGGCAAAATTTCATAGGAAAGACCCCCACACTGCCTCAGACACTTCCATTTGCATGCACTTATGATAATAACCTTTCCTATGTTTTGTTTGGAAAAGCCCCTTTTCAGTTAATTTGATTTTCAGCCTAAATTACTGTTCCCTGTGGTATATGATGGTCATGAAAAGGTCCTGCATGGAATAGGCAGCCAGATGTCTAATAGAGTAACATGCAGCCCAAGGATCATAATTGCCAATTTAAAAAAAATCCACACTAAAAAAAATCCACATTTCTGGTCACATTTAGCAAAGTTTATGTAACAGAAAAGTAGCTTGAATCCACCAACCCCATCTGCATACCAACTGAAGAGCATTGCTGTACCACAAAACACACATAGTAGGTCCTAATTAATTTTTGGTTGGATTTCACTCTTACATAGATGACTCAATGAATTAAACACATAATCTATGCGTGTATTTGATAAATGTATACAATCCCCCTTTCATCTAAAAGGCAGTGTGTTTGGAGGTTTCTATTAAACACTGCAGATTTCTAAACTATAAAAAAATTTAGAGAAGAAATGAATGATTCATATTAATAGCAAGAATTGTTATGCTAATTGTGAGTTATTTGTGCTCTGTACTATTTTTTGCTTTCTACTGAATAGTCATTATCTTCCTCCATGTTTCTCTTTCAAATCATTTGGAAAATAAAAATGAAGAAGCTGAATAAGGAGATACAGTCCGATGTCTGCATTCTGAAGTGTCAAATTAAAGTGACCATGTAAGTCCTGCCCAGCTTCAAAGAGTTATAAAAGTTTCTTTGGCAGATGATGCAGTCAGGAGAAGCTAGGTTGGGCTGTAACAACAAATAGACCCCACGATCTCAGTTGCTAAACTCAACAAAGACTCCTTTTGAGGCCATCATCATCATAGATCAGGGACCAGTCTCCTAACATCATGCAACTCCACCATTTTGGGGGCCTGTGAGTCCAGCCACATGGAGCAGAAAATGAGAATATTTTGAAAGCACATTGGTGGGAGGCACAGATCATTTCTGTTCATATTCCCATTGGTGAGAATTCAGTTATGATTTCAGAAACTCACTGCAAGGGAGGCTAAGAAATAGCTTTTCTGGGTGGCCAGGCAAAAGAAATGGATTGGTGAACATGTAGCCAGTCTTTGACACAGAGGCAGAGAACTAAAAACACTTTTTATTCAAGCTATGTTGTATGTTATGATTAGGTTCCCATGTAAACCCATTCAAAACACACCTGAAGAACAGTGCTAATAACGCAATACCTCGATGACATAAAATGTCACCTCTCCGGCCATCTTGTCTACCAGGACCGAAATTGAAAACTCATTAACATAATAGAGGTTCTGCATTCTATGCATTCAGCCATCTTTTATTCCTTATTTATTGTTATACCTACCTGTGCTAGGCACTATTCTAGGCACTGAAAAAACAAACACAAGGTCTAGTGATTGTTCTCAGTGGCAATAATGACACTAACTCCTGTGAAGTTAAGAACCAGGGTGTTAGGGCACCTGGGTGACCCAGTTGGTTAGGTGTCTGCCTTTGGTTCAGCTCGTGATCTCAGGGTCCTAGGATCAGGCCCCCGTGTCAGACTCAGGATGTGTGGAGTCTGTTTCTCCCTCTACCTCCGCCCCTCTCCCCGACTCATGTTCTCTCTCACTCTCTGCTCTCTCTCTCTCAAATAAAATCTTTTTAAAAAAACCAGGGTGTTTTCAGAAACTGCTCATACATCAGTATGGCTGGAATAGAGTAGGCAAGACAAATGCAGCAAGAGCCAAGGACCAAGATGCTATGTGCCATGCTGGAAACAATTTTGGCCTTAAATGGGAATCCACTGGAAGAATATAAGCACAGGAGTGACACAGTCAGCTGAGCACTTGTGAAAGAGCACGCAGACTGCCGGCTGTATGGAAAATGCACTACGAGGACATGGTGGAGAGGGATGTGACTACTGTACAGTTGTCACTGTTTTGCTATCAAGGACATTTTGATGTCGACACCTTGAACTGGATGTCTTACATGGGGTAATTTTGAGGCAGTATAAAAAAAAATACCAGTAGGCATTCTCTTCACATTTTCAGAATGAAAATTGCTTTGACGTTTTTCCTTCTGATTATATGCTCATTGTGAAATATTCAGACAATACAAGGAGGTATAAAGCAAAAGCACAAATCACTCACAATCCAGTGCCTGGTGAAAACCACTGTTAACATACTCAGTATATATATTTTTATAACTTTTCCCATGCATACTGTTTCTAATAGAAATGTGATAATACCTTAAACAGAGGTATAACCTGCTTTCTTTGTTTAACAATAAATTCTAAACATTTTCTTAGAGGAGTAAGCATAGCTATCATAATTTTTTAGAAGATTTATTTATTTATGCCAGAGAGAGAGAGAGAGAGAGAGCGCACAAGGGGGAGGGACAGAGGGAGAAGAATAGAGAGTCTCAAGCAGACTCTGCATTGAGCATGGAGCCCAACCGGGGTTCGATCCCTCAAATCCAAGACCACAATGTGAGCTGAAACCAAGAGTCAGACGCCCAGCTGACTGCCACCCAGACACCTCTCACTATCATAATTTTTAATGGCCATAAAGCATTCCATTGGTCGGATGTTTGTGTATGGTAGTGGCTTAGAGTGTAAACTCTACAGCCGAATTGTTTGGATTCTAATCCTGGCTCAAAGCTAAGAGTTAGAAAACTTTTTCTGTAAAGGGCCAAATAAATGTTTTGGATTTTGTGGACTACATTACTCAGGGTTCTCCAGAGAAACAGAACCAACAAGAGGCATAGATATTGACACTGAGATACAGATCTATCTAGATCTGTATCGCTGTGTCTGGATCCATCTATCTATCTGTCTATAACTTTGTGTCTGTAGATATTTCTACTTCTGTGTCTATTTCTTTCTCTATCTATATATTTATAAATGGAGAACGAGAGAGATTTTAAGGAGTTAGCTAACATGATTGTGAGGGTCCAGACTCTGCAGGGTGGGCCAGCATGCTGGAGGCCCAGGGAAGAGTTGTAGAATGAAGGCGGTCTGTTGGCAGAAATCCCTCTTTCACCATGGACTGTTGTCTTTTTCTATCAATTGACTGGGTGAGGCCTACCCATACTGTGGAGGGTGATCTGCTTTAACTGTTCATCTCATCTGAAAAATACCTTTACAGAAACATGGAGAATAATGTTCAACCAAATATCTGGGTACCATGGCCTAGCCAAGTCGACACGTAAAATTAACCATCCCCTGAGGCACGCGATTTCTCTTGCCACCTACTCACCTCTGTCGTTGTTGTGTGTGATAGCAGACATGTACAACATGTAAACAAATGGGCTCTGCTGGGTTCCAACAAAACTTTATTTATGAGAATGGGGGCCAGGCTGGATTTGGTTCATGGGCTGCAGCTTGTTGAGTCCTACCCTTAGCTACTTTCTAAGTGTGCAACTTTGAACAGATCCTGTCAGTTCTTTAAACCTCGATTTTCTCATCTGTGAGAAATGGGGATGACAACAGGTCTGAATTCAAAAGGCTAACGTAAGAATCAAGTGACAATTGGCACAGCATCAGGCCTATGTGAAGTGCTCAGTAAATCTTCCCCTGGTTATTATTTATTCATTATCTACTGACAGATTTTTTTAAAGATTTTATTTATTTATTTGACAGAGATCACAAGTAGGCAGAGAGGCAGGCAGAGAGAGAGGAGGAAGCAGGCTCCCCGCCGAGCAAAGAGCCTGATGTGGGGCTCGATCCCAGGATCCTGAGATCATGACCTGAGCCGAAGGCAGAGGCTTTAACCCACTGAGCCACCCAGGTGCCCCTGACAGAATTTTTAAAACACCTTTATTTAGATATAACTGACATACAATAAACTGCCTGTATTTAAAGCATATAATTTGAAAAGCTTTACTAGATCTATACGCTCATGAAAGCATCACCACAAAGAGAGTGAATATGTCCATCACCCTCCAAAAGCTTCATCCTGGCCATTTGTAATCCTGCCCTGGCACCCCTTCCACCCTTCCCAGCCCCCACTCCCACTGCCAAGCAACCACGGATGGGCATCACTCCCTTACTAATAAGATTTGGATTGTTTGCAACCTTGCACTGTTAAGAATCATGCAGCCACGCACATCCCTGGGCAGACCTCTGTGCATGCGTTCACTTTCTTCCTTAGGATAAAACGCCACAAGTAGAATCACTAATTCGTCGAGTATGTTCACTTGATACTGTATATGAATACGTTACCTTTCAGAAAGGTACCAGTCTGCAGTGACTGTTTCTCCCCACTTGATTTCTACGGTTCTATTGTCAGTTTCTCTTCGTGCCTGAGGTAATTCTGTGTGCTCCAGCCGGGAGCATGAGTGTGGGCTCCTATTTCAAGTATCCAGAGATACTTAAACAGCATCTGATGGGCGCTAGTCGAGAACTGACATCCGTAGATGTGATGACCTCACACCTGAAAGAAAAGATGTGTCTTTATTGTATTGGTGAGGTAAGCGGTGTTCGGGCTAAGAATGTTGCCTGAGCTCTACAACCCCTGTAGGAGCCAGGGGTTGCTCCAGCGCCGGTGGCAGAAGCCACGGAAGCAGCACATGGCTCGGATTCTGCCACATGCCGACTCCCCTACAAAACCAGCCAGTCGCGTTATGAGGAGTAGACAAGCATTTTCCACAGAACAAGCCTTTCATCCTCTTTTGTACTGGCTTGCGAGGAAGTGTTTGTCTGTTTGAGACAATTTGGAGGCTTGGGTTTAATACTTAATTCCATAGTAATAAACCAGCCACCGGCAAGGTTGTGAAGGCAGTTGGATATGCCCCCACCCCCAAGGTTTAATATGTTCACTAGAGGACCTGGGTGCTTGCTGGATGGCCGGATTGGTTCAGGTCTGTGTGCAACATCTTTCTTGTCCCTGCCAGTCTGACAGAGAGGCTATGCCTTATTGTTTTCCTTTGCATTTTTATTAATAGTTAGGTTGAGTATCTTTTCCTATGGCTGTTGACTATATGCCTTCTTTTGTGAATTACTTGTACATATCCTCTGACCATTTTGGTACTGTGGTTTTAAAAGTCTTCTTACTGGTTTCTAAGAGATTTTATTATATTAAAGACATTAGTCTTCTGTCGTATGAGTTGCAAATGTTATGCCATTTGTCAAATGTTTTAACATTGCTTATGGTGGGTTTTTTTTCTGAGGTAGCAAAGGTTGTCAATATTTTTCTTTATGGCCTCTGGCTTTGCTTCATGCTTAGAAATTTCTCCCCCAAGAATATATAATCACGTAAATTTTCTTGTAAGGGTAGGGATGACTGTTTCACACATTCTTTGGGAAAAAACATGTAACAGTGGAAAGTTTAATGGTTTGTAAAAAGTAGTACTCAGAGGTTTAAAACTGCCTTTCTGACGGGATGATAAAGTTGTAAAAATGGTTTTTGATGTAATTTCTGAAATTTGGTCTTCTTTACAGTCTCTCTCTCTCTCTCTTTCCCTCTCCCTCTCTCCTATCCTTCCAAATAACTAATTCAAAATAGAAGGGGAGATAAGCTTGTACGCTATGGGAGGCAGAGGACACAAGAGTACAGATGTAGAACCCTAACCTTCACTGGGGAGACCCACCTATGCCAGTCTTTGAATCAGAAGCTGGTGACCCTTCCACCAACTCTTGGATTGTAAAATAAAAAATACATTTAAAAACACACATAAGTTAAATTTTTAAATAAGTAAATAGCTAAGTAGAGGTTGAGATGAATAAATAGAGAAGCTGGCACTCCCTGAGTCACTATGATGGCAGCAGCAGATACGCCCGGTTTCCAGAAGTATCAGTGGCAGTATCAGAGTTCCTAACTGTGGTGCCCCTCCTGCTCGTGCTTTCTCTCTCTCTCAAATAAATAAATAAATCTTAAAAAAAAAAAGAGACTGGATCTACCATACCTCCCATCCCCCAAAACCAACCTGTTCACAAATGGTCAGGTATTGTGAAACTCTTATGAGTTAGGTATGAGTGGGAAGGAGAGAGAACCATTCTCTGTCGGTACAGAAGCTGCAGGAGGAGCCAGGGTAGCAGGAATCAGATATCCTTATAACCCGCTTTTTAAACAAATTGACCACTGTGCTAACATTGTAGAGAAGAATATTCTGTGTATGCCTGAAATTGATTCCATGCTTACTGCCCTGAATCCCTCTCTTGCCTGAGATCCTGGAGGACACTGGGGCTATTTGTATCCAGGGAACCGGAATTCTATCATAGAACGTGTTAGAACATAAACACACACACACACACACACACACACACACACACACACACACACACATATAATTAGGACATCTGGTTACCTTCTGTCAAGAATATGACTGATTCTTTTAACCTAAAAGTATTCATTTAAATGTGGGCCATACCAAGCTGTAATTTTTTGAGCATAAAAATCATAATCCATTCTTAAAAGACAGCAAATAAAAATGTATGGAAAATACATGAAAAATCATTGTCTTGCCTCAACAAGCAGACCCTTACATCAAACTCCTAATGATAATACATATTAGATGTTGGGAAAGCTCATGAGATTATTTTCTAATAGAAGCTGTTTAGCCTGTCCTACCTCTAGGAAATTGACTTAAGGGTGAGGTAATACTTTAAGTAAACAGTTTAGGAGGTCTATCCAGATTGCTCAAAGTGCTTTGCAGACATGAGCTAATTCAGCCTCGTAAATAAGTTTGCGTAATGGATTCATGTCTATGGTTTCCTTTGAAACTGTTTCATGGGTGGTGATTTGTGAAGGGAAAGGTATCTGTGGTAACACAGGCCCATCCCCAACCTCAGGACATCTCTGGGACTCCCAAGACAGTCCTCAACTTTTGTGGGCAGACTTCCTGATTATATCATAACACCTTCCTGCCTCCGACTCTTGGGGCTTCAAATTGAGGAAACAGCTGCAGGGGAATGCATATGGGGGAAACCACCTTGAGGGAAAGGAGGTTGGTGACGGTTGTGTTTTCTTTTTTTTTTTTAGGAAAAAAAAAAAACATCCTGAGACCACACAAACTTGGGCTGTTTCAGCCATTACCTCCCCCAAACTTCAGAACTCCCAGGAACAATAGGGATTAAGTTGAATGAAGATGGAGACTTGGTTCCACCCCATTGTAAGACCTGCCAATCAATTCTCCCAGCTCTCCGCTTTGAGGTGGTTCACCCCTGTTGTGGTGGCAGCCCTGGTGTCTCCCCAGCTACCCCCTTCAGGACTGAGTAACAGATCCTCCCAGCTGCTGGCAGTTGGTGGCCGGTGCTGGCTCACAGCACAGTCCCTCTCTGGGAATCTCAATGATAAGCTTTCTCTGGGCCCACTTCCCGGGAGCAGCCTGCATCCAGTGACTGGCCAATGAGGGGAAGGTAATGACGTCCCTGTTCCCTTACCTCAATTTAGGACGACTCTGGAAGGCCACCCCGGGTCTCAAATTCACTATGGAGGTGGCTGAGGGGTCTGTGTCACACGTTAACTTCTCCCTCTGCCCAGACCTGCTGTCCCCCACAGGTGTTTCTCCCTAGAGAACACCTCAGGGAACTTCCTGTCTGCTAATCTCTCCATCCTGCAGTCTGTTTCCAGGGAACCTGACCGAAGACGCACCCATTTTAAGTACAAGACTGCATTCAGAAAAGTAAAAAAGATAATTTTGCAGGTCTAACTAATTTAATCCTTTTACATTTTTATTGCCTATAATTAACTCATCTCTGCGGGAAATACTGACTTAGCCTTGAACTTTGACTCATGATTACTGCAGACATGGCCTGGTGCCAAATAAAGGTTTAGTTCAGGGTTAGCCATCATCTAACTATAGCAAAGGCAGCAGAATGAGAGTGGGACTCTAAGGGTTGTTCATATATTAACTCCTGAGGGAATTGTCAAACACGACTTGAAAAAAGAAGGAAAAGAAAGCCAGAGAAGTAGTTAGATAAATCAATAAATATGTACAGTATAAGCAATAGGGTACCAACAAAGAAGAAAAAAACAATATGCCCTCCCCTTGTGAAACCCACAGTCTAGCTGGGAAAAGAAGCAAATATGCTATTAGAGAAAGTGTGTTAGTTTGTAAAGGGGGATATGTATAACGGGCCCCATGACAGTCCCTAGCAAGAATCCCCACCCCTGCCAAATGTAGGGGTAGGACAGGAGAGAGAAGAAGTGTCTACACTGAACAAAATAAACAAGTCATGGCCGGGGGAAAGAGGCCTTTTAGAAACCTAATCCAAGGAAATTATAATCTACAAGGCAAAGGAAGGAATTTGCAGGAAGCCATGCTATTTATAAAGTCAAAAAATTGGAAACAACCCAAATGCTTAACAATAGGGGAGCGATAATAATAGAATATTATGAAGTAGTCTAGATGGAAATAATGAGCACATGTCCATTCATGGAAGTGTGATGTGAAATAGTAAATGAGTAAAGCAGAAGTGGTACATGCTCACTGGGTTTGACTATGTGAAAATACATGTCTTTATAAACAATGGCTGAAACAACTGTGTACCAGCGGAACAAGAATTTCAGGTGTCACATTTCCTTTCGGCCCCCTTTCCCCTATTTGATTATGTCACCTTTCTGGCCTGATTTTTGTCTAATGTCTCCTTTTCCCTGTTATGAAAGCCTTAAAAATGCATGCAGCAGCCTGGAAACGTGTTTTAAGTCTTCCAGAACCATTCCAAAATTCCTGTTCTCTACTATAACAAGGAAAAATATCGAGATCACCCTGAGGAACGACCAGCATCTTAGACTGAAAGATCTTTTTCTTAGAGGGAGTTGAACATTTGGAGATGACAGAAAGGATATACCTCTTTTAATGAACAAGAGAGCTACAACCTTTTTAGAAAGCCTCCTCGATAACATAGATGAACAGCATTTTTTTCAAGTGCATATTCTTCAATTCAGTAATTCCAATTCTAGGCTATACCTACTGGTATGGTGGCAAATATTTAACAACTAGGTCTCTGGGGAAAAGCCTTGGATTTGTAATGTTTCCAGTTTCTATGGTGCAAATACTACTCTCATGGCCAATGCCAAGTTATCAATGTAACATCAAGAGATATCAAAACACATGTCTACACAAAGACTTATACACGAATGTTCATAGTAGCATTGTTCATAGTGGCCAAAACAATCCACATATCCATCCAGTCGTGATACATGCATACAATACAATACTGCTCAGCAACAAAGAGCTATGAACTGTTGATACGGGCAACAACATGGATGAATGTTGGATGAAAGGAAGGGGCAGAATGGAAGTATATACCACATGATTCCTTTTATATACAGTTCTAGAAAATGCAAATTATTGTGACAGGAAGCAGATTAGTGATGGCTTGGCGATGGCAAGGAGCCAGAGGGCGGGACTACAAAGGAGCAAGAAAGAACTTTCAGGGGTGATGGCTTTGTTCGTGATCTTGACTGCGGTGACAGTTTCATGGGGGTATACATACATCAAATCTTACCCGTCAGTACACTTAAAATGTATGTAGCTTATTGCATGTCAATTATCTACAACAGAACTGGTTTAAAAAAAAAGGCTAATTAGGGTCTTCTGCACTCCTGTCTCCTCTGATCTCAAGCTTCTCTTGTATCCAGCCTCACTTCCAACAGCGAACACCCACATCTTTTTCAGAAGCCTGCCCTGGGGCTGCCCAAACCCACATTGTTCTACAAAGTGGGTGAAAGTCCCTAGGAGTCAACATCTCCCACCTCTCCTACTCCTTTGCCCCCAATCCTCCAAGCAACCTTTAATGCCCGACAAGTATAGGGGTGTAAATGCCCAGCTCCCTCACATCTTGGCCCAGATAATTCTGAGGCAGATTGTTAAAATTGGTGGGATGAAATTCCAGATGCTTCTGGTGGCAGCTGACCTGATAATGACCCCAATGAAGGGCTATCTTCTCTTCCCTGTTTCACCACTCCACTGCCCTACCCCTGTCGATGCACCCAAATAAACTCCATTCACTCTAATCCTTGTCCCAGGGCCAGCTTCTGGGAAAGCCCAATTCAGACAGGGTCAAAGCTCTGGTGAGGATTTGCCCCTAGAAATTGGAAGGAGACTGATTTAAGGATTTGAGTTATAAGGTACTTCCCCTTCAGGCCCCTTTGAGTTAAAGTACAGTTTCTAAAGCTAATATCTGGCACAAGTTGGTCACAAAGATGGATGGGTCATTGTCTTTCAGGTCACCATAATCTCTCTTACATTACTGAAAGACAATACTGAAAGAGAAGGACCAATTACAGGAAGAGGAGCCCCAGATTTAAAATATCAAGATATTTGGGAGCGCTTGGCTGATTCGGTCAGTGGAGTGTGCAACTCTTGATTTCAGAGTTGTGGGTTTGAGTCCCACATTGGATGTAGAGGTGACGCAGAAATAAAATCTTTCTTAAAAAAAAAAAAGATATTTGTATAAGTTGGGTCTGGCAAAAAATAAGTGGCTTTCCAGGTCCTTCTCTCTGTACTGGTATCTACAGCTAACATTTGTTCTTATCAGGCCCCTCATCTCAGCCAGAAATTGTTCTATGGGCCAGGAATATGGCATTGAAGAAGACAAATATCGTTGCTCTCACAGAACACATGCTCTAACAAACAGACACAGTCAACAAACATAATAAATAACCACAAAAATATCAGAGAGTGATAAATTATTTGCAGAGAATTAAAAGTGGGTGAAATGAAGGTAAGGGCTGCTGGTGTGGCTGCTCTAGATTTGATAGTGTGGTAGATTTGATGATTGCTCTGCAAATACACTCTCCCTGAGAACAGTACTTTCCCTCCCCGTTGATGTTGGCCATGTGAATTGATCTGGACCATGGGGGAGGGGCCAGTGTGTGAGCTCTGAGCTGGGGCCTTAGAGGCTTGAGAGTATCTGACTGCTCCCCTGGGAGGCACTCTGAACCCTAGGCTGAGATATAGGGCAGGGCTGCCCCCATCACAGGCCTGTGAATCAGAGACTCCTCATTGTTTTGAGCCACTGAATTTTGAGGTGGTTTGTGAAAAAATATGATTATAGCAACAGTTGCCTGATCCCCATAGTCAGAGAAGTTTCTCTCAGGAGTTTTGTTTTTTTTTTCTAGAGAGAGAGAAGGCACACACGAATGGCAGAAGGGGCAGAGGGAGAGGGAGACAGAGAATCTCCAGTGGACGGCACAGAGTGAGGAGTTGATATTTAGGCTGAGATCTGAATGGCGAGAAGCCGGTGCTGTGATGAATCCTCCAGGCAGAGAGAACATGTAACATGAGCAAAAGGATGCCAAGGTGGGCGCTGGCTTGGCATGTTCAGAGAACAGAAAGGCAGCGTGTGAGGCTGGACTGGGCAAGTGGCTGAGTGGGAGAGTGAGTGAGATGAGCATGGAGGGGAATCAAGGGAAGACCAGTGTACAAAGGGATTTGCAGACCAGAATAAGGAATTTGGTTTTCCTTGGAAGTACAGAGGGAAGCCCCTGAACGATTTTAGGCAACATAGTGACAACATCACATTGATTTTTAAAAGAGAGCTCTGGCTGCTGTGCACAGAACAGGTAAAACCGGGGCTGTGGCTGCTTTTCTGCTAAACTAGAATGCAGTCTCAGAATCTGCCTCAACACAGAGCTCCCAAACTACTACACAGAGTTAAAATCTATATGCCAACTTATATTCAGGTGGTGATAGACACCTAGATAAAATATATACAAAAAAGACCTTGGGTTGGGGCGCCTGGGTGTGGGTTAAGGCCTCTGCCTTTGGCTCGGGTTACAATCCCAGGGTCCCAGGATTGAGCCCCACATCAGGCTTTCTACTCCAAGGGGAGTCTGCTTCTTCCTCTCTCTCTCTGCCTGCCTATCTGCCTATTTGTGATCTCTGTCTGCCAAATAAATAAATAAAATCTTAAAAAAAAAAACCCAGCTTATGTACTACTTCATGCATATGTAACAAACCACCCCAACACTTAATGACTTGAAAAAACAACAGTCATTGATTCACAGATCTGCAACTTGGACAGGGCTTGGTGGGGACAGCTCGTCCCACTATCCCATGCGGAATTAGCCGAGGAGGCTCATTTGGAGGTTGGAGGATCCGTTTTCAAAATGGCCATGCTCAGAGAGCTGCCAAGTTGGGGCTACTATTGGCTAGGACCCTTGGTTGTCTTCCATGTGGCCACATGAACTTTCTCACAGCTCAGTGGCTGGGTTCTAAGAGCAAGCATTAGGAAGAGGACAAGCCACAGTGTGTAATTGCTTATTAAGCTTCTGCTTGCGTCACATTTGCTAATTTCCCATTGGCCAAAGCTAGTCATGTGGCCAAGCCCCAAGTCAGCATTGAGGGTAGGGTCTACTCAAGGGCAGGAACATAGGGCAGGAGGAGTGCAATCTATTGCGGGTCAAGGATGTCACAAAACAAAAGCCACACCAAACCAAACTGTAAGTGAACTTTGAAAAGAAACCCACTGATTTTAAGATTTGCTCTAATAGTCAAGGGGAAGAAGGTTTGTGTACTCAAAACAGGTTCATTTTTCAAAATATCTTAGTTTTAAATAACTGCATAGACTTCTTTTTAGCACCTATGGCATCCATCTTTTTTAAATGTATCTCATTCATTCATGGTTACAAATATATAAAAATGTCAATACTGTGATATAAAAGGACAGCAGGTCAAAACAGGGGTTGTTCACTTTCCAAAGTTAGGAAGCATGAAGGACCAAAACAAAACATAATTCTTAACAGTGTTCCAAGGCCGAATATCAGCCAATGGTGGGATTTTTCCTTCTTTTTTCTGCAAGTCTCACATTTCAGTAAATGCAGACTAGATGCCAACCTCCGCAAGCCTTTGCAAGCTTGTAATGTGATCCTCTGTGGCATTACAAGGGGATGTATTTATCCCCCTTCCCTCCCTTCTGCCTTCTCTCTACACGTCTACCTCTGCAGTGGCCACCACTTTGCCCGCATCTGACGCAGCGCCTTTCACCTGCCAGAACCATGCTGACACATTAAAGAGGAATAGCAGGTAGTGCATTCCATTTTCGACACCTGGATGACTGGGGGTTCGGCTTTAATCTTGCACGGCATCGTGTATTTCTATTGATTCTAAGTAGACAAAGAGCGAGAGTCTCCGTAACCGGCCCTACCACTCTTGTGACCATGAGCTGTTAACAGGAGATAAGCGAAGCAAAGGCTGGCTGACCCCATGTGGCGATTCAAACCCCAGTGTAGCTCTTATATTCTCCCCGGGAGAGAGTCAAGCTCGCACAGTTAAAATTGATTTCCTCTGAGTCAGTTGACCATAGGCGAGGATATCTTTCTTCAATATTTTTTCAATATTCCCTGACGAAAAGTGAGATCACTTGCAGAGAAAACAAGTTAGTTTGTTGAGAACCAGCCCCATGGTTCTCATACCTTGAATTTATTTTGTATTCTTGTAAGTTGAAGTATAATTTACATATCATATAAGTGCAGATTTTAAGTATAGAGCCTAATGAGCCATAACACCTTTGTAACTACCATCCCAACCAACTTATGAATATTTCCATCATCCTAGAAAGTTCCTATACATTCCTTTCTCGTCAATCCCCCTCCCAGAGGCAGCCACTTTCTAATCTTTATAGCCATAGCTTAGTTTGGCCTATTGTTGAGATTTGTCTAAGTGGAAATATATAGTGATCTGTGTGTCTTAGACTTCTTTTACTCAACACAATGTATATGAGATTCATCCCTGTTGCTGAGTGTATCCATGGCTTGTTCCTTTTTATTGTTCAGTATTGTCTAATTGTATGAATATACCACAATTTACTTAACCATACACGATTCATGTGCAGGGTGGGAATATAAATAAATAAATAAATAAAGGGTGTGCCAAATCTGGGAATCAGAGATATTGGATGAGAACTGATTAATTATGAAAAAAGTACAAACATCCTTAAAAAAATTCTTCCTATAAAATACAAGATTTTTTTTTAACTTCACAACCCCTGTTTTAATTTACATCTAAAGAAGAAGAAACAATAATAAAAATCAAAGGCAAGATCCCACGACTTCGGTCTTCCCTCTTTATTTTGTATTTTGTCCTTTTTGTTCAGCTATTTCGGGATCCCACAACCAATAATAAATAATGCCCATTGACTGACCTTCACTTCCCACAAAGGGTGACATAGAGCAACTCTACTTAGGATAAGATCTCTCCTGCAGAATATATCCCAAAGTTTCCTGGAATTATGAAAGAGATAGCATGAGGGAGATTAAGAGGTAGAGAGAGAGGAGCGGTGCTCTTTCTGCCACTGAGGTTTGACAAGCCTTGGTGACTAGAGCCGCTGCTCATGGCGGCAAGAGAAGAGCTTCCCTTCCAGGCTGTTGCTGTCCTAGCACATTGCAAATGTCTTCCTTGGCAGAGCAGATGATGCTAAGGAGCAAGCACAGCCCATCCACCTGCCAGGCCTCCCTGTGTCGCTAGTCCTGACCCATCAGCTAAGTAGCCCCAGAATTCATCATACTCCCTGGTTTTGAGAGGCAATGGGCTCAGGGGGACCTCCATGCTAGAGACCCTAGGAATCAAAAACGATGGAAATCATTTGGAGTGGTCACCAAATCCTCTCAGGTCACCACTTTCCAGGCATGTGGTGAGGTGGCCTTTCTCTGAACTCCTTGAAATCAGAGCATGTGATTTTCTTTGGCCAGTGAAATGTAACCAGAAGTGGCAGGTGTCACTTCCGGTGGAAGCTTTAAGAGCCCGCACACAATTTGCCATGTTTTGGTTCAACTCTTCTGGTGATCGTGCCTTTGTCAGTCTGGATTCCTCTGCAGTAATCACGAATAGGTTCTCTTTATTGACGCATGGTGGAGATCTAGTGAAAACAGGCCCCGGTGCCTTCCTGACCCCGACAGTTGGTGCCTTCTTAAATTTTGTGCCCTAGGCCCTTCACTTGCCTCACTGGTCCTAAAAGAGAATTAAACTCTTCCTGTACTAAGACACTGAGATGGAGTGGGGCGGGGGTGGCATTGTGGCCTAGCCCTCTGCAGCTCTCACCCCTGTTCTGGGCTAGAAAGAGGAACAGAGACTCTAGCCCTGGGCCTGGGCTTTCTGTGACCTGGAAGCGCCAGCACCAGAATCATTTCTGGTTTTGTTCCAAAGTAAGCCATGACATTTGGGAAAATAAAATCATATGAAGTCATCAAATTAAGTGAATTTACAGATATTCCTGTATGTGAGAGGCAACGCCAGAAGAAAAAAATGAGCTAGTTATCAAAATAATTGAAGATCATCCCAGTGTAGGATGACTGGACATCAATAGAAAGTAGCAAGCTAACAGGCTGGTCCAGATTCAGATCAAATGCCCACTGTGCTCTTCTGAGGACCCATTTAAAGTAGTAAAATTCCATGTATAACCCCCACACAGACCGGCCACGACTGACCTGCTGGGGTCAAATCAGCCTCTTCACAACCATAGCGATGGCTAGAAGCAGCTCTGCCAACAGAAAACAGAAAGCCCATAACACCCTTTATTACAGTTTTAGATGCCGCCCTACAAGTTTCCATTTGCCTTCCAAATAATCCCCTAGTTAAGTACCATGTGGTAAGGAAGTTGGGTTCTTTGGAATCACAAAACTGTGATGAGCTCTCATACCTTTTCAAAAACATCAAAGTAATTTCCCTGGGCTGCAAACCTTTGGATATATCATATAATTATGATGATTGGCACATCATGTGGCCTTATGCGGGAGATTGCTCAGGTGTTTGGAGAGTGGGCTTAATAAGGCCGAGACAAAGCTTAAGCCCAGGTGGGTCAGTTAGCTTCACACAGAGAAAATCCTTCACAGCCACAAACTACACCCACAATTGCAGTCTCAGGACAAATTCAGTAAAATTAGCCACAAAGGAGCCTGGATAAGCAATGTCTATAGCTCTCCACAACCCATCAATGCTAATGGAAAAATAAGTCTGAGCACTCCTCTTCTGCGTACATCATCTTCCCGGCGGCCCGGCTACTCACACGCCATCTTTCAGACATGCTCCTCTCTAAAACATTACTACTTTGCAACAGAATAAATACCCACAAAGGCACTTCCTTTTGGCACAGGTCCTGAGCAACTTTTTTTTTAATTGATTATGAATGTAATTGAGCCCTTTTTCCTGAGCTTCAAACCGAGTAGTCACCGTCCTCCAGGGCCTCCTCTCTTGGACATTCTAGAACTCACAGAGCTCAGTTAAAACCAGGTCATTACCTTCTTCCCCCACCACCTGGGCATCCTGCATTGCCAGTGTCCAGAATGGTGAATCAAAGCCTGAAGGCTGGGAGTCCGAAACCTCTCTTTCCCTCACTAGCTGCATCCATCTAAAAACATCAGAGATTATCCACCTCAATATCTTTCTCACCCCACCCTTCATCTCCATGTCCCTCACCACCGCGCCCTTCTGTGGGGCGACCTTAATGGATGCCTCACCTTCTCCCCCTGGGTCACCACAGAAGTTTCCTAGCTATTCTCTGTGGTGTCATGTCCCTCTAATCTACCTCTCACTCATGCCAGGGTGATCTGAGACAAAAATCTGATTTTGATACTCTTCTGTTTTGAAAAGTCCCGAGTGCTACATTGGGTAGAGAATCAATCCTAGAGCCGGGTTCCTGGATTTTCAGATTTCTCTTAAAATACCTGTAGTTCCCTCTTGCATTCACACACCACCCATCACAAGCTGCTTGTAAGTTCTCTGTACACACCATATCTCTTCACTCCTCCATGGCTTTTCTCATGTGGGGTCACTAACTGGAAAGCCCTTCTTTTCAATTCTGCCTGGGGTATTTTTACTCATCAGCTCCAATGTCACCTCTCTGACTCTGATGGCATTCCTGAACCTTCTTCCTCCTTTTCCCTCCTGGGTGGACCCATTCATTTTACTGATAAAACGTTCCGACTCTGTGTGTCAGATATCTTTTGCTACAAATCAACCCCCTTCCCTCACAAAATAGTGGTTTAAAACAACAACCATTTTATTCATTATAATGTTAAAATTTTGTGTGTGAATTGTTCTCTTTGTGACGTCAGCTGGGACTGCGGTCATCTGGAATATCTAAAATGGCTCACTGGTGGCTGGCAGTTGGGGTTGGCTGTTGTCTGGGAACTCTGCCCCTTTTTTCTTTCCCTGTTACCACTTCTTTGGTCTTTTCCCAGCATGGTGACTGGATGCAGAAGGAGAGTGGAATTCAGAGGGGCAGAGCAAAACTTCTGAATGGAAAAAAGGAAATTCTTCCCATCCTCTTAGAAGTCCCAGAATGCTCCTTCTACCATATTCTATTGGCCAAGGCAGTCACTGGGGAGGAAAAACAAGTACTAACTCTAAATGAGGAGCAGCACTCTCGGAACTGGGAGGGAAGGAATAGGTGGGGCCATGTTTGGAGACTAGCTACCACACTCTGTTAGTTTGAATTCATTCTATTCCTAAAATTCTGAAAGCCTCCCAAGGATAGGCACTATGTTTTAATCATCTCCTTACCCACAATTCTTTGCACAGACCCTAGAGCATGGTACTTAGAAGTTTAATACATATTTGCTGACTCTATCAATTCATTTAAATCAGATTAAATCAGCCCACAGTTTTTGAGCACCTATTCCGTGATATTCCGTTTTGTTGAGTGCTTCAGAGTTACAGAAAGTGTGTCTGCCCTCCAGGAGGTTATATGTCAGGACAACATTGTGCCAAAGGGACACAACACAAAAGGAGATAATTTATAGTTCAAAGCAATTAAAGACAAGCCATCAAGGGGCGGTCCATAATTGATTGCTGTTGTAACTGTATGGGGACTAATCTCTATAGATCTTCAGAGGAGGCTGTGTTCACTCCAGACAGAAGAGATTTCAATTAAAACATGGGGTTGGATCTGAGGCTGAATGTCAACCTAGGATCCAGGTTGGTAGACAAATATGATTATGGAAGCAATTATATAGAAATGGGACCACACAGGTTATATTACTTAATGGACCTACACACACACACACACACACACACACACACACACAATGTGGTAATTTTTTTTTCAAAAGAATCCTTGCTATAATCACACTCTAATAAGTACATAAATAACATTGGTCAAAAAGTGAGCTCTATATAATTTTTTAAAATAACTGAGAGAAATGGATAAAACATGACTGGCAGAAATTATTTTACTCACTAAATATCACATGTTTGCAAATATTTCCCCTACATTTCTCAGCCTCCTTGAGGCTGGTTTGGGCAAAAGTGCCTATGACTTCAGGTCCAAGGCAATAAAGAGTAAGTGGGAGGTCTCTGTGCTTCCTGTTTCCCTTCTATACAGTTGGAAGTGAAGAATTCTGAGAAGATACAACTAAAAGGTGAAATGTAGCCTGCATGTAGTGTGGAATGTAGTTAGCCATTGTTGGAGAGCCATGAAAGAGGGTTACTTCACCTGCGTCAGATGTGATGTGAGCAAAAAAATATACATTGTCTTCAGCCATTGAGCTTTTTAGGTTTGGTCTATTACTACAACATAGCTTTCCCTACCCTGACTATTAACACCTAGTGCTCTCTATGAAGGAATTGAATGTCACATAATAAAAGATTATTCATCCTCTATTTAGAAAAGATAATAAGTACAGAAAACTTTCAAAATCCACTTTTGGCTATCTGCAATTGAGGATTGTACCTTCCTGCCTAGGAGCAAATGCTGAAGAGCTATCTAATTAAACAGCCAGCTTCTATAATCCCTTGTGTACACTGACTGGACTCACTTTGCAGTGCTGTGCAGAGTACTCTGCAATAGCTCTGATCATGAGCAGTAGGTGAGCAAGGAAAGACAACGGTTTACTTGAAATAAACAGTTACTCCTCAAACCGTATTAAGTCAATATTTTCCCCTAACTAGACTTTTTAACATGGCTAATAACAAGGAGAAAATGACTCTCCCTGCTTCCTCCTTCCTATTTATCTTTCTAATGGGCTTACTAATTAGATGAGTGGTAACCAAAGGGTCAGTCACTTAAGGAAACAAGGGAGCCAGGAGCTAGAGAAATCTACAATCCGTGTAACTAGAGCCTGGATCTTGGGTGGCAGCTTCACTTGGGCTGTTGTTTTGTTGCCTGAGACTGTTGTAGATGAGGTACACTAGTTCCTCTTTATTTCTAGTCTATTTCTTCCATTTATTCTGTGGACTGAAGCAATGTCTAGCTGCATACTGGATTCTGGGTCCTTGTGAATTTCTTAGGGTATTCATTAAACCTGAGCCAAAGAACACCTGCTCGCTCTTTGGGGTAAATTCCTCTGAAGTGAGCAGTGCCTGCAGAAGGCCCCTCCTGAGAGTGGTCCTACTTCATCCAAGGAGCTCGATCTATAAAAGGGTAATAGATTTTCTTCTTAATTATCTTCCCTGAAGAGAGCCAAGAAAATAAAATCCCAATCTCCCTCTCCTCCTGCCCTCCCATCTCCTGCCAGTGCCTCCCATTGGCTGAGCCCAACCAGGAGCCAGAGGGCGAGGGAACCATGGACGCAGTCCATACAAGTCAGCCTCCCAGGGCTCAGAGTAAGATGAGAAAAAGACAAAGAATAGTACTGGAGAAGCAAATGGAGAATATGTACCACATTGAATAAAACTGAAATGTGACAACTTTAGAGAAAACTTGTATTTAACTGAACTAATATCAGTCCTCAACTTGCACACACCAGTACATACAATGAGTATGTTTAAGTTTAGAGGTCTTTGCTTTGTCCTTCAAGATACCAACTCTCCTCTCCCCAAATCCAAAATCAGAACCGTGAAGAAGTGAAGACCAGAAGGAGCATTTGTCTCTTCAGAATACAGCGTATGTGGGTGCTGGACATACCTCACTAGTACCAAACCACACCAAACAGGAGCCACCACTAAACTTTCCTGTGGCCTTTGCGCAAAAAAGATACCCTTTGGTTGAACCATCCAGAGTGCATTAGAGTTCCCCCACCTCTGATCACCAGCTGGAAGGAACCTTCATGGCCTAGTCCCAAATACTCCACACGCTCAGTATCTGTGGGTCCCAACACCACTTTCAAGGGTGTGACTCAGGGAGCCCTAAAGTACTGATGAAGGGATCCTTTCTCCTGGCTCGAAAAGTTCATGTTCCTACCTCCTTCTAGAGTTAACTTTACCCAGATCATGCATCTCGGCCTGTCAGATCCCCTCAAATCTCTGCTGACTCCTTCTCCTGCCTGGAGGCTTTCAACAGTCCCATGGTTCTCAGCTGCTTCTGGCTCTCTACAGGCCTTCACTGTTCACACCTATTTCTCTGTCTTTCCTTAGCATGCACCGGGCCAGCCTCAGCCCCATAGGGGCTACGGTGTTCTATGGATGAGGCTCCTCCTGTGGCCCACTGTCTAAATGTCCCCTTCCTCCAATGGTTTGCGTAAGTTCTCTGTTTTCCCAGAGTACCCTCTGCCTCCTTCTCCTCAGGGATGTTATCATTCCAGTCCATATCCCAGTCAGGAATTCTATGCCTTTAGAGCCCAGATATTTTTCTGGAATCATAACTCTGGTGAGCAGCCCAAAAAGTGCTTAATGTACCAAGACAACTCATGTAGGGTGCGTTATGTTTCTAGTGAGGTGGGGATGAGAACGAGGAACATTTGAGGATAGTTAAAGAAAAGAAACTAAAATCTCTAGCCAGTGTGAGATAATACATGTCAAAGATTTTATTTAAGTCATTAATTAATGAGAAAACCAGTAAGATGTTACAAATGATTCAAAGGACAATTCCAAGAGCCATAGGTATCTAAGCAGGCAATGAGGAATGTTGAGATAAATGCAGAAATTGATGCAAAATGAGTCCGAAATAAGTTGCATTCCACCCGACACAACTCACTTGCATGTGGACAAGAATCATTTGCATTATTACTAGTTTTCTGCAATTTACAGAGTAACAAAATAGCTCAAAATCAATGAAAGGTAGAGATAACCATGAATAGTGTTCTATAAAGGACAACCAGTAAATGTGGTTTGTTTTTTTATTTGTTGGTTTGGTTTTGTTTGCCAATTTTAAGGTCTTTCACAATTTTTCCTAGTAGGAGAAAGGCCTCTCTTCCTTTCCCATACAAATCTATATCTAGTGTTAACTATTAGAAGCACTGTATGCGAGGTGGGAACGGATGTTTCTGTTTCTGAAGACCAATACATGGGTCCTCCTTAACTCCAAACCTCAATAAATGCTGTAGACTCAGTGTGTGGTTCCACCCCCCCCCCAAATTCACATGTTTAAATCCTACCCCCCAATGTAATGGTACTACTAGGAGGTAAGGCCTTTGGGAAGTGATGACATGAGAGTGGAGCCCTCATGAATGGGATTAATGCTCCTTATAAAAGTGACTGGAGAGTTCCATCTACCATGTGGGAATACAGCAAGAAGATGGCCATATGTTTTGCAGAAGAGGGTTCTCACCTGAACCCAGTCATGCTGGCATCCTGATCTTAGACTACCAGTCTTCAGAACAGTACAAAATAAATTTCTGTTGTTTATAAGCCACCCACTTTATGTACTTTGTTATAGCACCCAAACAGACTAAGACAACAAAGGGTAGAAGTCTCCCTTTTAGATCATTGTTGCTCAGAGTGTGGTCAGGCATCACCTGAGAGCTTACTTAGAAATTCAGATTTTTGGCCTCTGTCTAAATCAGAATCTGTATTTTAAATGATTCCAGACCTGGATTCAGGGTGAGGAGAAAAAAGATCCTAGACCTAAAGAAATCGAAAGACATCCTATATTTATTTATCAGAAGAATTAATACTATGAAGATTGCAACACACTCCCGAATTATATACAGATCCAATGCAATATCTATCAATATTCCAGCTAGCTTTTTTGGGGAAAGAAATTAGCAAGCTCCAGAACAGCCAAAACAATCTTGAAAAAGAAAAATAAACTTGGACAACCCATACTTCCCTATCTTAAAACTTACTGCAAAGCTGCAGTAATCAAGATAATACTGTATCAGCATATGTTCAAATATATAGATCTATAGAATAGAACTTGGAATCCAGAAATAAACCCATATGTCTATGGTCAACTGATTTTCAACAAGTGTACCAAGACCATCCAGTGGGGAAAGAATAGTCTTCTCAAAAAATGGTGCTGGGATAATTAGAAATCCACATGCAAAAGAATGAAGTTAGATTCCTACATTATATCATATCCAAAAATTAATTCAAAATAGATCAGAGAACTAAATGTTCCTAAATGTAAGAGCTAAAACTGTGAAACTCTTAGAAGAAAACCTAGGTATACATTTTTGTGACCATGAATTAAGCAATGGTTTCTCGGATATGACACCAAAAGTACAAGTGACAAAAGAAAAAATAGATAAATTGAATTTCATCATAATTAAGAACTCTTGTGCTGAAAAGGACACCATTAAGAAAGTGAAGACAACACACAGAGTAGGAGAAAATACTTTCAAATAATATATCTGATAAGGGACTTGTATCAAGAATATACAAATTCTTACAATGCTACAATTAAAAGAAAAACAATGCTATTTAAAAATAAGCAATGGATTTGCATAGACATAACGCCTAAGAGTATATACAAATCTTCCCAGGAAGATAGCAGAATAGGAGGATCCTAAACTCAATTTGTCCCACAGTTACACCTGGAAAACACCCATAGCAAGGAAATAAATAAGAAAACAACCTGAAGACAGGTAAAACATACTCTCTCTCAAATAAAGAAATAATAATAATAATAAAGAAAAGTAAAAATGCTGAAGAAGCCCAACTTTGAATTTGGAAAGCTCATGGTGCTTCACGGTGAAGGTAGTAGTTCTGGAGAAGCTACTGGGGGTAAGACTGGTGCTAAAGTTGAATGAGCTGATAAATATGAGCCACCAGTCCAAAAATCTGTTTAAAATTCTGACATTTAATAGTGACAAATACAAAAATCTTATTTGTGATGTTTAAAAAAATAAAATAAGATAACATAGCCAAAAACAGTGATAAAGAGCAATAGATCATTCAAACAGAAAATCAACAAGGAAACTGTGGCTTTAAATGACACATTGGGCCAGATGAATCTAACAGATATATTCAGAACATTCCACCTTAAAAACAACAAGATACACATTCTTTTCAAATGCACATGGAACATTCTCCAGGGTAGATCATATATTAGGTCACAAAACAAATCTCAATAAGTTAAAAAAAGACTGAGGTCATTCCATGCATCTGTTCAAACCACAATTCTATGAAACTAGAAGTCAACCACAAGAAAAAAAATCTGGAAGGAATACAAACACATGGAGGTTAAATAGCATGCTACTAAACAACGAATGGGTAGACCAAGAAAGTAAAGAGGAAATTTAAAAAACCACATGGAGACAAATGAAAATGAAAACACAATAGTCCAAAATCTTTGGGATGCAGAAAAGGCTCTTCTAAAAGGGAAGTTTCTGGCAATACAAGCCTATCTCAAGAGGTAAGAAAAATCTCAAATAAACAACTTAATCTTACACCTAAAGGATCCAGACAAAGAAGAACAAAAAAAAAAAAACCCCAGAAAGAGTAGAAGAAAGGAAATAATAAAGATTATAGCAAAATAAACAAAATAGAAACCAAAAAACCACAGAACAGATCAATGAAACCAGCAACTGGTTCTTTGAAAAGATAAACCAAATTGATAAAACTTCAGTCAAACTTATAAAAAAAAAGAGAGAGAGGACTAAAATAAACAAAATCAGATGAAAGATGAGAAATAACAACTGACACCACAGCACCACAGAAATACAAAGGATTATAAGAGACTACTATGAAAAGTTATATGGCAACAAAGTGGACAACTTGGAAGAAATGGATAAATTCCTAGAAACCTATAACTTCTCAAAACTGAATTGAGAAGAAATAGAAAATATGAACAGACCAATTACCAGCAATGAAACTGAATCAGTAATCAAAAAGTTCCCAAGAAACAAAAGTCTAGGACCAGGTGACATCACAAGCAAATTCTACCAAACTTTTAAAGGTGACATCACAGGTGAATTCTACCAAACCTATTCTTCTCAAACAATTCTAAAAAATAAAGAGGAAAGAAAGCTTCCAAATTTATTCTATGAGGCCAGCATTACTCTCTTACCAAAATCAGATGAGGACACCACAAAACAATAGAAGTGCAGAACAATATTTCTGATCAACATAGATTCAAAAATACTCAACAAAATACTAGCAAACTGAATGCTTCAATACATTTTAAAAAATCATTCATGGGACACCTGCCTTCACTGGCTCAGTTGGTAAGCATCCAGCTCTTGGTTTTGGCTCAGGTCATGATCTCATGGGTCATGGGATCAAGTCTTGCATTGCATCAGGTACCCTGCTCAGCACATAGTCTGCTCGAGATTCTCTCTCACTCTCCTCTGCTCCACCCCTCTCAAATTAATAAATAAATCTTTAAAAAAATCATTTACCCTATCAAGTGGGACTTATTCCTGGGATGCAAGGGCTGGTTCAATGTTCACAATTTAATCAATGTGATACATCACATCAATATGAGAAAGGATAAAAAACAATACAATCATTTCAATAGATGGAGAAAAAGCATTAAAGTATACAAATCATTCATCATAGTAGCCCTCAACAAAGTAGGTTCAGAGGGAACATATCTCAACATCATAAAGGCCATATATGAAAAACCCACACAGCTAACATCATATTCAGTGGTGAAAAGTTGAGAGCTTTTTCTCTAAGATCAGGAATAAGACAAGGATGTCCACTCTCACCACTTTTATTAACACAGTACTGGAACCCCACCAAAAAACTACTAGAACTGAGTGAATTTAGTAAGGTCACAGGATACAAAATCAATATACAGAAATCTATTGCATTCCTATACACTAATAATGAAATACCAGAAGGAGAAATTAAGAAAATAATACCATTTATAACTGCGCCAAAAAAGATGAAATACTTAGAAACAAATGTAACCAAGGAGATGAAAGATGTGTACTCTGAAAACTATGAAACACTGATGAAAGAAATCAGAGACAAGGGGCACCTGGGTGGCTCAGTTGGGTAAGCATCCAACCCCTGATTTCAGCTCAGATCTTTTTTTTTAATTTTTTTAAATTTATTTATTTGTCAGAGAGAGAGGGAGAAAAAGCAAGCACAGGCAGACAGAGTGGCAGGCAGAGGCAGAGGGAGAAGCAGGCTCCCTGCTGAGCAAGGAGCCCGATGTGGGACTCGATCCCAGGACGCTGGGATCATGACCCGAGCCGAAGGCAGAGGCTTAACCAACTGAGCCACCCAGGCGTCCCTCAGCTCAGATCTTGATCTCAGGGTCCTGAGCTCCAGCCCTCCAGGGGCCCCACTCTGGGTGTGGAGCTTACATTAAAAAAAAGAAAGAAAAAGATCAGAGACAATATAAACAAATGGAAAGATATTCCATGCTAATGGATTGGAAGGACAAATGTTAAAATGTCCATACTACCCAAAGAAATATACAGATTTAATGCTGTCCCTATCAAGATACCAAAAGAGGGTTTTTCACGGAACTAGAATAAACCATACTAAAGTTTGTATGGAACCAAAAAGACCCCAAATAGCCAAAGCAATCCTGAAATAGAAGAACAAAACTAGAGGTATTACAATCCCTGATTTCAAGGCATACTACAAAGCTATAGTAACCAAAACAGTATGGTACTGGCACAAAAACAGACATCTAGATCAATGGAACAGGATAACAAGCCCAGAAATAAATCCAGTATTATATGGGCAATTAATCTTCAACAAAGGAAACAAGAATATGCAATGGGAAAAAGACGGTCTCTTCAACAAATGATTCTGGGAAAACTAGTCAGCTACATGCAAAAGAATGAAATTGGACCACTTTTTTACACCTTGCACAAAAATAAACTCAAAATGGAGTAAAGACCTAAATGTGAGACCTGAAACCACAAAAATCTCAGAGAGGAACACAGGCAGTAATTTCTCTGACATCAGACATAGCAACATTTTTCTTGATATGTTTCTTGAGGCAAGGGAAACCAGAAAAAACAAACTGTAGGGACTACATCAAAATAAAAAAACAAAGTAAAGGAAACAATCAGCAAAACTAAAAGACAACCTACTAAATGGAAGAATATATTTGCAAATGACATATCTGATAAAGAGTTAGTACCCCAAATATATAAAGAACATATACAACTCAACACCAAAAACCCCCACATGATCCAATTAAGAAGTGGGCAGAAGACATGGTCAGACTTTTTTCCAAAGAAGATTTATAGATGGCCAACAGACACATGAAAAGATGGTCAACATCAGTGATCATCAGGTAAATACAAATCAAAACCATGATGAGATACCACCTCACACCTGTCAGAATGGCTAAAATCAAGAATACAAGAAAAAACTGGTATTAGTAAAGGATGTGGAGAAAGGGAAAAACTCTTGCATTGTTGGTGGGAATGCAAACTGGTGCAGCCACTCTGGAAAACAGTATGGAGAGTCCTCAAAAAGTTAAAAACAGAACTACCCTACGACCCAGCAATTGCACTACTAAGTATTTACTCGAAAAAAAAACAAAAATACTAACTCAAAGGAATACATGCATCTCGATGTTTAGAGCAACATTATCTACAAAATAGGTCAGAGAACGACAAATACCATATGATTTTACTCATATGTGGAATTTAGGAAACAAAACAAACAAATAAAGGAAAATAAAGAGAGAGCGAGAGAGAGACAAACCAAAAAACAGACTCTGAACTGTAGAGAACAAACAGATGGTTACCAGAGGGAAGGTAGTTTGGGGGGGGATGTGTGGAACAGGTGAAGGGGATTAAGAATACACTTAACCATGATGAGCACTGAGCAATGTATAGAATTGTTGAATCACAATATTGTACATGTGAAATTAATATAGCAGTGTATGGTAGCTATCCTGGAACTAAGATTTAAAAAAAGAAAAGAGAACAAGAAGTCACACAAATGGCCAATAAGGACATACAAAGACGCTCAACATGGTTAATCATTAGAGAAATGCAAATCAAAATGACAATGTGACACTACTTTACATCCACTAAGATGACTAAAACTAAAAAAAGACACAATAGCAGTGCTGGAAACTTCACACATCTTTGGTGGAAATGTAAAATGGTATAGGCACTTTGGAAAATATTTGGCAATTCTTCAAAATATTAAAGATAAAGTTGTCATATGACCTAGCTAATTCTACTCCTAGGTATAGTCCCAAGAGAATAAAAATATTTCTACACAAATCCCTGAAAATATTCATAGCAACATTATTCATATCCACAAAATGGAAACAGCACAAATGTCCATCAATTGATAAAAGGATAAATCAAGTGGGGCATCTCCATATTATGGAAGAATATTCCATAATATGGCCTCATCATGGTATCTCATCATGGCCTCAAAAACGAAGATTAGGAACATTATGCTGAGTATAGAAATCAGCAAAAGGTCATATATTGCATGATTCCATTTATTGGAAATGTCCAGAATAGGCAAATCTATGGAGACAGAAAATAGATTAGTGGTAGCCAGGTGTGGGGAGTGACTGCTTATGGGTAGCCAATTTCATTTTGGAGTGATGAGAATGAGAAATTTGATCGTAGTGATGGTTGCACAACCCTATGAATATACTAAAAACTATGCAAATGTTCACTTTCAAAAGGTGAATTTTATAGTATATGAATTAAATCTTAATAGAGTTATTTTATTCTTTTCTAGTGTTGGAGGGTAGAGGGACAGAGCAAGAGGAAGAGAGAATCCTAAACAGGCTGTACCAGCAGCCCAGAGTCTGACCTCACAACCCTGAGATCACAAGTTGAGCGGAAATCAAGAGTCGGGTACTTAACTAACTGAGCCACCCAGGCACCCATAGAATTTTTATTTTTTTTAAAGATTTTATCTCTTTATTTGACACATAGAGAGAGAGAGACTGTGAAAGAGGGAACACAAGCAGGTGAAGTGGGAGAGAGAGAAGCAGACTGCCCACTGAGCAGGGAGCCCAATGCGGGGCTTGATCCCAGGACTCTGGGATCACGACCTGAGCCAAAGGCAGACGCTTAACTTAACGACTGAGCCACCCAGGCTCCCCTAGAATTGTTATTTTAAAAAATGGCCTCAAAACAGCCTGCACTAGGGCACCTGGGAGGCCCAGTTGGTTAAGTGGGAGATTCTTGGTTTCTGCTCAGGTTCTGATCGTAGGGTGGTGAGATCAAGCCCCAGGTCCGGCTGGGCAGTGAACACAGGTTCTGCTTAAGACTCTCTCCCTGGCCCTCACCACCAACCCACTCCCACCCATCCACCCCTTGCTCTCTCTCTCTCTGTAAAATCAATCAATCTTTTTTTGAAAAAAAAAAAAAAAAAGATTTTATTTATTTATTTATTTGACAGAGAGAGATCACAAGTAGGCAGAGATCAGGCAGAGAGGAGAGGAGAAGCAGACTTCCTGCCAAGCAGAGAGCCCAACGTGGGACTCGATCCCAGGACCCTGAGATCATGACCTGAGCCGAAGGCAGAGGCCTAACCCACTGAGCCACTCAGGCGCCCCTAAAACAAATCAATCTTAAAAAAAAAAAAAAAAAAGACGCTCAGAATTGTCCTTGGCCTTCTGCCTCACTCAGACTCAGAGAGAAATTGAATGTGGTGCCCCGCCCCTCACCCTCTCCTCCCTGCGTGACCACGCCCTCCGCGCCTAACGGATCCAACCTTCCAACGCCAGAGTAACGGACCTCATTCCAGCGCCATTACGGAGAACACCAGAAGGTTTACTTCTTCGCCTAGCTTGAAAGCACACCGCGGACCTGACGCCACCGCCTTTAGCACCACAGCTTTCATTTTGCACTGCCGTCACCTTCACCTTGGTGACTGAGCCCCCAGCCATGGCCACCGCGCAGCTCTCCCAAGTGCGCCAGAACTACCACCCCGACTGCGAGGCCGCCATCAACAGCCAGATCACCCTGGAGCTCTACGCCTCCTACGTGTAC